>OZ023234.1:13306078-13600078 GCA_964006365.1 Trididemnum miniatum | reverse complement strand
CCCATTTGGTGTTCAGTATTTTCTCTTATTTCCCGCCACTTAGTCCAGTATGAGTTACCTTTTCGAGATCTTGAAAAGCTGGGATCCATTGTGAAATTAGAATGTTACGCTTCACTTTAAGTAAACCACTATAAATAAAAATGTGTTTCAACATTAACATAGGTGTATCAACGTTTCGCTTGGATGCTATGAGTTACTTCGATGTTACTGGAATTCACTATCAAGTTTAAGAAATAGGGTTTATATTTTACCAAATCATCTCGGTGTTACTAAATAGTACATGTCCGCGATGTCAACGATGTCCGCGATGTCAACGATGTCGGGTGTTACTAAATAGTACATGTCCGCGATGTCCACGATGTCCGCGATGTCAACGATGTCCGCGATGTCCCAAATTGCGATGTCCGCGATGTCCCAAATTGCGATGTCCGCGATGTCCACGATGTCCAAGATGTCCGCGATGTCCGCGATGTCCCAAATTGCGATGTCCGCGATGTCCACGATGTCCGCGATGTCCCAAATTGCGATGTCCACGATGTCCGCGATGTCAACGATGTCCGCGATGTCAACGATGTCCGCGATGTCAACGATGTCCGCGATGTCAACGATGTCCGCGATGTCCGATGTTGCGATGTCCGCGATGTGCGAAATTGTTCAGAATTAAAATGTGCGAAATTGTTCAGAATCAGAATGTTCAGACTGTTAGACAAGTGATTTCATGGGCTTTTGTTTGACCACAGTCGCAGACGATGGAGAAGATGAACTTTTAAAAGAAAATAAAGACTGAGACTGCAGTAGTCTGCCTGAGTACTAAGCTATATACTGTACTTTGTGATTACCAGGTGATAATTCTCAGTTTGCAATGCATCAAAGTGCAAACAGAAGGCTATTTATTGTTGTTAAATCGCTAAATCCAATGTCAGTTGGGCAATGACTAAGAATAATACTGATATGTGAACATACTATCAGTCAGTCAGTGGCGGTTTTTGCTTCACATTGTGGAATAGGCTATCAGTACCTCTGAAATTATTGGGTGGGAAGTTGAAACTCAGAACTGGATCTGGGGTTGAACTGCCTTAGCTAAGCTACCGTGTGAGGGCGAGGCTACCCTACCATGTCAACAAAAAGTTTACGTAGGATGGGTACTGTACTGGGTATTTCCGCAATAGTTCTATTAGGAAAAGTCATGAATGATTAAACCGTTAAAATGTGTTTTTTTATAGTTTGTTGATAGGTTATCAAATTTCCAACAAACTGCTCAGTGCTACTGTAACGGTATTCAAAAAATATTTTAGCATTTAGCGTAAAAATGAATTATATTTAAGTACCAGTACTCATTGTCAATCGGTAAGTCAACCCTCCTCTCTGCCTTTCTTAAGACTACTGGTATTGGTTACGATATTTTAACATTTACCGGTACTGTGTTGTTGCAGGTATTTTCAAATAAGGAGTTGCTAAATATTGCTTTTACATATTTAAACAACTACTAGAATGGATCCTGCACATGCAAGAAAACAAATGAAGTATATATCAGTGTGGGGCAATCTGGTAATGCTGGTTTTACGCTGAATGTGGTCGAATTTGCACAAAAGTATGAATAACTGTGCATAATAGAAAGTTGGTTGTATTGCATGATTAACAGCAAGAGCATTCACCAATCACCCTGAAAGTATACTCAGCATTCAAGTCGTCCTTGATGTTTAAATAAAAATTTTAGGGGTGAACAATTTAACTTATGTACCCTTGAAAATGCATTATTTTGTGTTGATCAACAAGTGCCTGCCATACTAATATGTGAGGCAAACTCACTTGCTCATCACACCAACAAAAGTTTATATGTTTCCATTCATACATCGAGAAAACAGTGAAAAAATTAATGAACCTGTGAACTGGGTCCAAGCATCTTTCTCCCAGTGGACTACAGATATTAGGTGTTTAGAAAATGTTATACAACATAAGTAAATGTTGGTGCTAATTGTGATTACCGGTAACAACTTGTGGATACTGTATGGACACGTATGGTAGATGACGGATAAGTAGTTCAACAACAATCTTTTCAAGAATTTGAAAGCTGAAGTTATGGGAACTCAGACGTCAAAATCACTTTAAAAGCTATTGATTTATGGTTTTGGAAAGGATCCTCTCGTCAGCAACGAAATTAAAGAAAAAAAGTCTGAACCCACAGAAAAGATTATTTGCAAGGATGATTTGGGGAAAAATAAAAACGTTTTGCTAATGTTCTGCAACAATATCTATATGGTTTTATGTACATTACCAGGACTTGTTGTTGCCTGTTGGTGCACAGTAGCTTTGGTCACTGTGCTTTTCATCGTCTTTTTTTCCGGCTTGCTGCTTATGTTGTTGTTTTTTTTGTATGCAGTTTTGAGTATGTTTTTTTTTCTTTTGTTTTTTTGCTTTATCTCTGGCTGTTGTGCTTTATTTATTCTTTCTATGGGCTAATTTAGCCTGAAATAAACTGATTGATTGATATGATCATAATAAACTGAATAGGTTTATTTGTGTGTTTTACATTGCGTGCTCAAGGCAAAGCTATTATCTTTTATTTTACTTTCATCAAAGTTATTGATTTTCAATCCATCACCTTTTTTAATTACACTGTATATACGTTTTTTTCTTTCACTTTTCGCAAGTGATTTGTTGGCAGCATAATCAAACGGGATAAAGTTGTCGGTTGGGTGAGTCAATGTGAGCTAAACTGTAAACAAGAAAACAAAATGGCCATGCCAAGTAAGTAAATCCAGCTCTTCATTACGACTAGTACCAGTACAGTAGCTTCGATAAAAATTGTGATTAAAAAGCATACCGTACTCTATTGTTGTGGTAATATAATCTCACTGTTCACCCTAATCAAAATCATGATTAGTCTTGATAATTATAGAGGATGTAGAATTACTAGCGTTTATGCAACCATTAAAAATTCTGGATTGATGTCTCTAAAGTTTATGTTGAACATGACATAGTTATCATTGTTGGGTATGTGTCCATGGTTATGATGTTCGTTGCCTTGCTTTTGTTGTAAAGATATTTTTATTGAAGGAGCTGGTGAAATGGTATCAATCAGAATGGGCTCTTTTCTATTGAGGTCTTATAATTAGCTTTGCGATGCTGTTTAACACATAAATTAGCTTTTATCAAAAACGCAGAAATGTTCTTGAATTACTTATGAAGTGTTACTTATTCTGTTGATATTATGTCATTGGTAATGTGCATTTCGAAATGTTTCCGTCTTTTAATACACAACGAAAGTACGTGGATATGAGGTGGGTAAGAAAAGAAGCATGGTCGAGGTGATAAGTGAGACACGATAATTGGCGTTGAAGAATGTATGTCGAATTGTCGATGGCCGAATGCCCGCCTCTGGAGCTGTAGACTCGAGTCAAACCAATAACTTTAAAATTGGTATTCGCAGCTTCCCTGCTTGACACTCAGCATTAAAGGGACAGTGTGAAGAACAAGTCGGCAAGTTTACTTGTTGTGCCGTGGGGAAAGGTTAAAGGTACTTAGCGGGACTCCTCCATCTTAGTGTGGTAGATAGATGGCTGGCACCTTCTAAACGAGCTTGTTATAGCGCTTTGATCGCTTTCTCGTGATGGGAGGATAAATATGCCAACCCCCCCCCCAAAAAAAAAAAAAAAAAAAAAAGTAGTCCCATCATTGACCAGAGATGCTGTTGAACAATGGCGCTCTTCGTGCTGTCTGAAGGGCAGTCGCATTAATACGAGGAAAGGTAAAGGACAGATTAAACTGTGTGCTGACTGTCCTCAGCTTATTAGTTGTTGATTTTTAGCCTTTTGGTATAACAGCGTGTTGTAATTCGGCAGCCCTAAAATATTCAACAACGTGATTTTAAGGGCTGTAGGGAAAATATTTACAACCTTTTGTAAACGCCTGATTTCAGACGTCTCATCGTGGCACAATTCGACTTCTATTCCCGTACGCCGGAAAACTCATATCAACACAAAAATAACAACTATGGAAAACGATACACGAGGCAAAACGGATTAATGCTTAGACATGCCAGTCGGTTCTGACATGGCATGGCTGTATGACTGATAACATCAAAAATAAACTTGGCCTACATAAAAACGAACCAACATAGCAACAAAATAACCACTGGCTCAGGCTTCTACCAAAAAAGCCGAATAATAATGATTTATGTTCAATTTCTGCTCAAAGTCTCGGTGACGAAGATTTTGTTCGATTTGAATTGACTAGGCTATTTGTTGGACGGTGGACTTTTTTATTCGGCTTCAAACTGTCTCTTATGCGGTGAACGCTGAACGTCGATATGGAAACTGTGAATAGTCGACCAAGTTGTAAATTATCGGTTGATCCAGTTAGGA
This sequence comes from Trididemnum miniatum, assembly GCA_964006365.1. Lineage (NCBI taxonomy): Eukaryota > Metazoa > Chordata > Ascidiacea > Aplousobranchia > Didemnidae > Trididemnum > Trididemnum miniatum. Next base: position 13,595,714 of record OZ023234.1, on the reverse strand, counting down.
GTCGAACTTTTAAGTTTTCTTTATCGATGCAGACACACCTAAAAAGATCTAAAAATGATTCCTGAACTTCCCTTACACATGACTTGCAGCTGCTGTAGCACCAACGCTACGTACAAGCAACAAGCATATGAAGCACTGCTGTGGCATAAAATCAAAAGTTATTCAAAATGCATGTGATTTGAATACCAATAAAGTTCGACTGTCAAGGAGGCTCCGGAGTTTCACTGGTATAGTGGTATACCTACATACCAAGGAACGTCGTACTTTTAACGTTGAGCTCCAACAACGAATTACGTAACAAGCCAAACTTATTTTTACCATATTTGAAGTTGCAAGACATTGCGGCGTTCCCTCTGAAGTTTTTTTTGGCTTGAATGCCGCCGCTTCTACTAAAGTTATCTGCATCCGGTTCCAGTTTCCGGCTGTCGGAAACCTTTGTCGGCGAATCCACTTCATCTTCCAACTTCCGATTCCACATTCTTGGAAAGAAACTAACATCAAAAAAATAAAAATTTGTAATAAAGCTTCGATATATAAAAAACATAGTTCTGAAACGAGCTCTGCTCGCCCATGAGCGAGCTCGTACTTGTTGCTATCAAACTCGCCTTTTTAACAGGTACTCATAAGCCTCTGAGCGAAGGTGCACTTACAGTTAAAAAGAAAAGAACGCATCGCATATTCACAAAAGCTACTTACACCCAGGGCCGGATTTACCAATAGGCTAGGCAGGCTGAAGCCTAGGGCCTCGGAGAAATAAGGGGCCTCGTCACGAACAACGAAGACCTTCTTTTTATCAAGATCTTTTTTTGGAAATCGACCATCAAAGACCTTTATAGGCCTAAACGTAGAGACAAGACCTTTATAGGTCTAAACGTAGAGACAAGAGCGTATTTAGGTGGGAGCATTGTGCCTTAGCCCCCTTTTTGACTTTGCCTTTTAGTAAAAAAGAACAAAATTAATGGTGCCACGTGACTAAAGTATGCCATACTCTTTTAATGGTTTCTGCAGCTTATGGCCAGGGGACTAGGATGAGGGGTATGCATCCTCCCACCAGCCATTTTCAAAAATGTTTTGATGTATACAATTTTTTCCATTATTTCAAACCTTTTTGATAGCAAAAAGCCTTACGCCTTCAGCACGTACATCGAAAACGAGCGAACAAAATGCATCATATTTGGCAAAGCTCTCACGAATAGGGTCAAAAAATTAAAAAAAATTTGCGTGAAAATTATTCAAAAAGCACTAAAATAATCACTAAAGCATTAACTGGCGGCCCGTGGTCCAAATCTGGACCTTCCAAATGCTGAAGCTGGACCCCAATAAAGTTTTTAGCCAATCAAATATTTTCCAAGTGATAACGTAAAACTTTATCATAAATACAACAGAATAAACCTTAAAAATAGGCGAGGTTTTTGTTTGTCCTGTTGTAACCTTCTCGTGGGTGCGATCGAAGAGTTATGCGTTAATTAAGATATAACTTTAACTAAAATCGACTGGTTAGTGTATCGATTAAGGATAACGTTATCTTTGTGGCAGGTCTTGGGTTGGATTCCCGGGCTATTTACATTGGACACATTGTCGCCATCAGCTCGCTACAGCTGCGATGTTTCTACGGAGCTGCATTGCCTAGGCGCTAAGCCGCGGAAATTGGCCCCACTACTCGATACACGCTTCGGCGTAATATCCCGAGTATAGCGAAGATTTGATTTTATTTAAATTCTTATCTTACAGCGCGCCAAAAATAGCGACTGAAGGCACTTTTCATTTAGTATTTTTAAAACAATAATGGATCGCAATGGAAGGTAACAAGTAAAAAGATAACGATAAATGCGATGGAGAGCCCCGGTGTTCATGGTATTACGCCGAAGCGATAACCAGCGCACGTGACAGGGCCTATCTCTGCGAAGTAGCGTCTAAGCAACACACCCAGGAGCGGATCCAGAAAGTTTTGGTGGGGGGATGTAATTTTGAATTAGGTTGAATGTTAAGTAAATGCAAAGACGTTTAGACCCGCAAATGGGCGTAAATAAGCCTTTTGAAAATGTTTGATGTCAGAGGCGTATACAAAATTGTATTTGAGGGAAGGAGCACCAATTTATGTCACTTTTTCAAGCGTATTTTTTTCCGGCAGAGTTAATTTTAAGCAACTTAAGTACCAAAAACGACTCTAGGGGATCCGGGGGCATGCTCCGCAGGAAAAACTTTGAAAATTTCATTTTGCAATGGCCATTTTAGTGCTTTTTGAAGAATTTTTGGGAAACTTTGTCATATTTTTGGTCCCTAACTTTGAGTGCTTCACCAAATAACATGATGCATTTTGTTCGCACAGTTTCAATTATGCGTGCTTAAGGCGACTAAGACGTATTGCTGTGAAGAGGTTCGAAATTATGGAAAAATGTTATTCATCCAAAACATTGTTAAAAATGGCTGGTGGGAAGGAATGCATACCCCACACCTCCCCCTGGATCCGCTCCTGAACACACCTTTGAACTCCAAAGAAACATAGCAGCGGTGGCAAGCCGTTGGCGACTCTTACCCTGTCCACATGTCCAGTTCAAGCAGCTCCGAAAGCCCACGGGCTGTCTGCGTCACAATTGAAATTTTCATGTCGTAATCACTTACTTCAACAAATTGACTAAGAATCAAAAAATGGTTATGATGCCGCAAGCGTGTCGGTCATTAGAACCACTCAAACTCGACATGTGGACAGGGTAACTACGTCCGATTTGGTAACCCGGAAATTGAACCCTAAACCTCCCGCGCCGATAGCAAGTCTTCAGTTATTTAGTCAACCGACTAGTATATTTTTTTTTGCCCTAATCAAATCAGCCATGAATTTGTTTCTGGACCTTTGCAAATAATGAAGTTGTCTTTCTGGACCGATCCTGATTATAGTTGAGTAGCCCTGCACTACAGCATGTAAATTTTCAAAATTTTTCCGGGGGAGCATGCCCCCGGACCTCCTAGAGCCTTTTCTGTGTCTCAATCAGCTTCAAATTAGTTCTGCCGAAACAAATACGCTTGAAAAAAATGTGGAAATTATGCCCCCCCCCCCCCCCCATTCAAAATTTCTCGCTACGCCACTGCTTAAAGATGAGTCTGATCGTTGCTCATTAGGGCCTCATTGATCAAATAGCCTAGGGCCTCTCATTGTCTAAATCCGGCCCTGCTTACACCCTTTATAACAACTATAGTAACACGAAACCATGAATACTAACTCGATACGAGCTAACAGATAGGCGTCCTGCCATACAGATCTTACTCAATTAGCTGCAATACTACAACTATAAATCGCATTATATCGATACATGAAAAATACTATTATAGTCACACTAGTCAAACCCCCATCATTCTGAAATTAAGTTATTCCTAATTAATGAAGCATGAAAAAACGGTAAAAATTTATGAAGGCATAGATAGTGGCATGGCATACACATCAAAACTAGACCTACCTACATCTCTAATTAAATGAAAATGCCTCATGAATCGCGAAGTCCAGATTTCTGAGAACCTTAAATATTGAAAGTGGATATTTTTGCCACACCATTATTTTTATGGTTGATATGTTCCACGAAATTAAATCTTTAAAAACATTGAAATGGACCAATGGTGTATACCAAAATAGAGTTATGGAATGGCATATATAATATATATGCAGTTTGTGCACTATTGGATTGGTCCTGCATTTTTCTTTTGGCTTCATACATACGCCTTGTAGAAGTCTATTTGGAATTTACGTCATGGCACATATGTGTTCCGTTGGCCCTTAAAGGGTCAACTAAGTATTACATATCGAAGAACTCTATCAACACTTTGACCAGACAATAAACATCAGTCTATGACAACGCAGAAAAATCTAATTTACCTTATCAATAGACTATTGGGAGACTTTTGGGAGTCACAGACCTCCAGTTCGCCATAAAATAGACCGTTAGGAACGTATAGATAAGAGCACGCTGATATTGAAAGTGCGAACTTGCAATCCTGAAAATACCGTTATGTGCTTAGCATCAAAAACTAGAACCAGCAAAATATTAAATGCAGCTAGTTATCTTGCAGGTTTCGTGGGTAAGCCTCACTTCAATCACTTAGCGTGATTCCCTCAGCGTGATTTCCAGTAGTGTATTCAGCGGGGGATTGTTTTATGCCATGCTTCCTCCCCTTTTGCCTCTCTTAATTGGATTTTCACAAAGTCCAGAAGGAACGGCAGTTGAAGATTAAGCAACTGCTGGAGCATGTGGTCGTGCCCCCTCCCCTTTGAAACTTCTCGCTATGCCACTGTCAGTATGGTACAGATAGCCGGAAACTCCTAAGCTAGTTCGTACTAGCGCTTGATCTCTTTCTTGTAACAAGATAGGTAAATAACATGCAATTAAGCTCAACTGTTTCATTCTAACCTTTCTTTACTTAAAGCCCAATTATAGTTTTGGCGAAGGCGGGATAACATGAATCTTATGTCCCCAAATCACAAACTGGGACGCAATCAGGAAGACTAAAGGAGCAGATGCCCTACTTTAGCTGACAACCAATATTTTGCAGAATACACGCTGGATTACCGCGAGGCATCAACAACTGCCACTACATTCACATTTTTCTTAGTCAAATCATACAATTTTACATTGTTTGGCGTAACGCCAGCGCAGGAGTTGGAGAAAAGTAATTGTAACTTCCACTACAGTTGAATTGACTAGGATATTTGTTGGACGGTGGACTTTTTTATTCGGCTTCAAACTGTCTCTTATGCGGTGAACGCTGAACGTCGATATGGAAACTGTGAATAGTCGACCAAGTTGTAAATTATCGGTTGATCCAGTTAGGAGTCGACTTTTAAGTTTTCTTTATCGATGCAGACACACCTAAAAAGATCTAAAAATGGTTCCTGAACTTCCCTTACACATGGCCATTGGCCAAACTTATTTTTACCATATTTGGAGTTGCAAGACATTGCGGGGTTCCCTCTGAAGTTTTTTTTGGCTTGAATGCCGCCGCTTCTACTAAAGTTATCTGCATCCGGTTCCAGTTTCCGGCTGTCGGAAACCTTTGTCGGCGAATTCACTTCATCTTCCAACTTCCGATTCCACATTCTTGGGAAACATGAAAGAAATAAAAATGTTTTAATAAAAAAGCTTCGATATATAAAAAGCTAGGTGATTCTGTGGGTAAGTTTAATTTCACAATGATAATGACTTGAATCCAGCTAGCTTGGACGGGTGTTTTTGGTCATTGATATAAGATAAAAATATGTGATGTTTAAACCAAATATTCTCACAGGAAAGGCAGTAATTGTAGAAAGGCAGTAATTTTTAGCACGGGAAATTTATTTTCCCAAAAGGCAGCGAAAAAATAGCGAAGAACGAGGTTTCCATAGCACTTTATTGCAGTGATAAATTGTAAAGAAATTATTTCATAAACTATGCTAATCATAATAATGGACTATGGCTTTTAGAAAATATTTTGATAACGTTCCGATAAAATGTTTAAAATAATTTTTAGCACGGGAAATTTATTTTCCTAACAAGCAGCGAAAAAATAGCGAAGAACGAGGTTTCCATAACAATTTATTGCAGTGATAAATTGTGAAAAAATTATTTTTAATTATTAAAAAAAATTAATTATTGATCATTGTTAAAAAAATTATTACAATTATTAAAAAAATTATTTCATTAACTATGCTAATCATAATAATGGACTATGGCTTTTAGAAAATATATTGATAACGTTCCGATAAAATGTCTACAAAAAGAAAAGATAAGCCTATGTTTCCATGTGGTATGTGTCAGTTGGAATGCAATACATCTTGTATTCTATGTGAAACATGTAATTCATGGTACCATCAAAATTGTGTCTCCGCCTCCCAACCTACGTGGGATCAATGGAAACTATTAAATGATATCTCGTTCGTTTGTTCTGCTTGCTACCAAAACAGCGACAAAGAATTCGACTTCTTTAAAAGTGCCTCAAGATTGAATCAGGTAAAACAGTTTTAATTGTATTTTCATACATGAAACGAGCTTGAATACTTGAAGCGCATAATAATTTATGAGCGATGATGCGTGGCGATGTACTGCATGAAAATTCAAATTATTCGTGAGCGCGCTTAATTTTAGGACTGATTAAAATACATTTTTTTCAAATGTGTTGGCGCTAGCTTCCTCTTCAATTGAGTGTAAACACAAATTTAGCGAATTCTATTTGGGTGAAAACTACGAAATATACTATTTTTTCGAGCCATCTAACGGCGAAAAATTTTTACATCTTTTCGGATAACAATGCCAGATGGTTAAGTAAAAGGCAACTACCAATCGCCTGATAATATTTGTAATTCGTTTGGTTATAACACCTTTTTGGAAATAGTCTAGTTAAAGAGCTGCAGATCTTTAATAGTAAAAACAAAAACTATGCACGGTCGTTATTAAAAAACTCTAAATTGCGTCCGCAATAATTCTGAAGGAGAGCAATTATTCTGATACTTCTCTATAATAATGCGCTGAACGAAGTGTGCTTGCCATAGCATTGTAGCACAGTTCTTTTCAGACCTTTCAAAAGTTTATCACATATAAAACGAAAAAAAGCGCTCCTAAAAGTAAGATATTTTGGGGGTATGGTTCATCGAAAAAATTTTGATAAAATTGAATTATTAGTGGCGATTTTAATACATTTCGAACAACTCTGAAGGCAATGTTTGAGTAATATTTTTTCGCCCCAATTTCGACTGTTTGAAGACAATGCATTTTTATATAGGCTAATATTCTATATAGGAGTAGCCCACGTGAGCATAATTGTACACCAAGTAGGCGCATTATGAAAACGGTTCGAATTCTTCAAAAAATAAATTCGCACTTTAGAGCTTTCCGGCATATCTTCGGAGATAACGCCCGACTAAAGTTTGTTAAGTTAGTATCATTTTATTCTATCGTGGTGGGAAACTCTTAACACAAGCGTGAAGATTTGTGAACACAGGAACCATCCGTTAAAATTAATATAGTTGTGCACTTTTTACGCGAAATTAAAGGGAAAGCAAGTGGCTCTTCTTGCCCCTCTGCGGACTCCCATCGTTTCACCTTTGCTAAACGTTGGCAGTACTACAAAGAAATCTAGTCGATGCTATCAAGCTTATTTCATACTGATGTAATTATAAGTATCGTTAAACATGATATAAACAAGGTTGCCATATCGTGCTTATTTCTAAGATTTGGGCTTATATTCAAGAACAATGTCTTGCAAAACATAAATGCACTTATGTGCAAAAATGTACTTATTTTCAATTGCCGTATTAGTTTTTTTAGAAAATGGGTTAATAAATCTAGGATTTGCATACTTTGTTTTGGCATTTTGATCAATAAATAGATATCACCAATAGAATTCTATTTGAATAAGCTCGCAGCTGATGATTGTCGTACGTGGTGGCGGCATTAAACACCGTGTAGCGCTTTTGCAATTTTAGCAATGTATGCTCTGGTTATTTTAATTATTGAGCTCTGTATTAAGATACAGACATCAGTCAATTTGTATACATATTACGCGTATAAAAATACTCAATTTCTGTTAACTTGAGAACCGTTATTTTAAAGTTTTTTCAATGTGTTAATCGCTAGCCGAGATTCATACCAAGTGACAGAAATAAGATTCTTCTAAAACAAAATTGTCATCGCACTTTGTCATCACGTCATCGCATGTCTATTTACGTCATCATAATTTCATCGCAAAGCAGCGCGTTTATTACTTGGTGTAGGCAGATGGTAACCCTGCGTATAAATAAGATATTAGTTCAAAAATAAATGAGCTTGTAATCGAATTGCTTTGGTAAATGCAAGAGCTGTAATGCTGAAACTGTAACATCTGTAATTGCCGCCAATGCTGAGCACTAGCAGCTCGTGCTGTGATGCTTGTTTTCAAATTATCACACTACAGTTATTCATTGAGAAACGCGCATTGAAAAGCAATTACGAACGTATAATTAGAAATCCATTCCGTTAAGCCATTGGCTTTTAATTAGTCTATACCAAATGCTGTAAAATTTGTATTATGAACAATTTACCGTTGCATACAGAACAAGAGTTGCATATCAAATTATTTATCTTGCCCATCACGAGAAAGCGATCAAAGCGCTATAACGAGCTCGCTTAGGAGTTGCCGGCCATCTGTCTAACACGCCAATGTGGGGGAATCCCGCTAAGTGCTTTTCTCAACGGCACAACAAGTAAACTTGCCGGCTTGTTCTTCACACAGCGGGGAACCTGCTTGAGTGTCATCGAGCTTACACTTGTCACAACAGAGGAAGCTTATCATACAATTTCTTTAAATTCGTCTTCGTTCTTGAAGAATTGGGCAAATATTGTAGTGCACTTATTTAGACTATAGGACAAATTTTACCTGCTTAATGGAAACGTTTTACGTTTTAACAGTAAAACGCTTATCGCTTTATGGCAGTGATTGTCGTGCAGTCAGTTCTTATCACTAGGGAGGAACTGCAAAAAAACATTTAAGATCATAGCGGTGGAATAAACTTTAAAATGTCAACACAAATGTTCTGATTAAATTTAAAAGCTGCTGGCATTTCGGGTTATAATTTTTATATAGGCTCATACTCTATGTAGGAGTAGCCCACGTGAGCATAATTGTACACCAAGTAGGCGCATTATGAAAACGGTTCGAATTTTCCAAAAAATGAACTTTCAGTTATGTAATCAAATATGAAAAGAAGTTTTCGGTTATTTCCAAACAAAACAACACCAAAATGCGACTGTTGTGAACAAAATCAGAGAAATTGAAGGATTAGAGGTGAAAAAGGGATATACGTTATTCATAAAATTTGTGATATGCGTTCCTAATACCGATAATAACAGAAATTAATGTTGTTACAGGCTGCAAACATGGAAGAGAAGGTGTTGAAACAAATTGCCATTAGAGAGAAGAAATTAATTGGAAATTTTAAAACGAGCGAACCACGAAAACAGATCAGTAAACGATTAAGAACTCACCAGTATTCCGATTCTATATTAAAGAAATATTCAAATATAACACACAAAGCTGCAGTCGAAACTACTGGTGATGGTAGCTGCCTCTTCAACGCCACTTCCATTGCTCTCTGCGGAGATGAAAGCCTGGCAACAACACTTAAAGTACTATGCGGTATTGAGATGGTGAACAACCAGTCCATCTATATCAACCATTCACTGGCACGGGGTTTTGAATTGGTTAGTCCCGACTACTGGGACAGCTGCAGGGATTGTTTCAAAAACGGAGGGTTTTCATCTGCCTGGACAATCCTTGCACTATCCCAGGTGATTGAAAGAAGAATCATATCAGTTTATCCAGCGTGCAATGGCCCAGACGATATGACAAAAGAAATTTTAAGCTGCTCAATATCGGCGAGAAGTTTCTCCAATGACGACCCTACTTACATTATGTGGACGAGGATGGGTCCTACCTCCCAAAAATGTTGGACCCCCAATCACTTCGTACCTCTTGTGAATAATGAATCAGTTGATAATCGAAACCAAGACGACATCTGCTACACCATTTCAGAGTCGGACTCCTCAGAGAGTACTGCAGGCTACTTTAAGAGCACTTTATCACCAATCAGGGGAAACAACCAACAAGTCATTATAGATGATGGGGACCAATGTAGTTTCAGCTTCCCCACGACATCCTACCACAATAAGGTCACTTCCACTCCTGAGAAATACAAAAGAACGGACATTAGTAACATCAAGAAAAAAGAACCCAACTACGCTCAAATGCACATGGAAGAAGACGAAATAGAAAACATTTTCCCCGAAAAAATGAAAATGGAGAACGATAAAAAATTACCATTGAGAAAAAGAAAACCAAAACGAGAATCAGAACTCATTGCTAGTAAACGATCCTTTCAGGAAAACGTGTTTGCAGATGAAGCTATTCTAACATCAGATTTGGATGAAAGTGATGTAATTGAATTTACCACGAGCATAAAAAAAGCAAAACTTCATTACCAGACAGTAGTGGAAGCAAAGAAACCCGAAAACGCAATTTTTTCCTATATAGATGATAAAATTCCTAAACTAAACCGGCCTACAAAGATTCCGTCACTTGCGCAAGAATCGAAAGAAATCGCAACCGCTTTAACATCTTTTTCAAGTAGCAGTGATTTTGTTGATGACATTGAAATCCAACTAGATAAGTTGTTAAAAGAAGCAAAGAAATCGAAAACATCTCTTTCAAGAAGCAGTGATTTTGTTGATGACATTGACATAAAACAAGATGAATTGTTAAACTTTATAAAACCAAAAAAATCAAGCAACAACCCCCAAAATGATGAATACCCTCCGAATGACTCTATGACAAGCGAACCATATGATGACGAGACTTACATGAAACATGATTTAAAACAAAACTCTTTGCCATTTGGCGAATTTCTAACCACCAATCAGGTGATTGTTCTTTTGCTTAAAAGTGGCAAAAGCATTCTAGACACAATACCCAAAGGAAAGAAAGAAAATGTATACTATGTAGTTGATAACAGCAACAATTACGAAAGGGGTAAACAAAAAATTTGCAAACGCTTTTACGATGATTGTGGTGCGTGGACATGCAACACAACGTCATCAACTGTATTCCTTGAAACAGACAAAGAAGTTTATAAAGAAATTCATCTTATTGATGGTTTGTACTGCAAAAGAAAAACACGTGAAAAATGTTACTTACCTCTTGATTCTCAACCAGATGCAAAGAAGATTGTAGTTGTGAGCAAATATTATTCAAAATTGAAAGTCGACACTCAGTACCGGAGAAAAATTACCTGGATAAAATCTTTTTCCAGTGAATTTGAAAAACGTGCATTTGTTGAATATACTGGAAAGTTCCCTCATCACTCCCCTCATGGTAATTCGAAACACAATAGAAATGTTTACATCCGCACAAGCGAAAAGACCATGGAATCTGTCAAAGACAAAGTTTTATTTGCAACAGGAAGAAAATTATATGATGCACTGCAAACCGATAACAATAATTTACTTGACAAGCCACGTGATCTTAGATTAATATACAACTCCAAAAGCAACCAAGCCAAAAAAAAACTCAATGACTTACACACCAAGCAGAGACTTACATATGGCAAAACTTATGGAGACGAAATATTACAAGTTATTAATATGGCACAAACGCACGAATTCGTTCAGAGAGTAAACCATGGTAAAAATTGTCCCACTTCAATAATTTTGTATGTTGCACAACAAATATTAGATATCAAAAGATTCTGTTGTTCCGGATCTACCGTTTTGGGAATCGATAAAACTTTTAACTTGGGAAAGGTATATGCTACAATAATGGTATTCAAAAACCTCAGTGTGGTCAAATCCAGCACTGGTGAGCACCCTCTTTTTTTAGGCCCAATTTTGTTGCATTGTAATTCTAATTATGAAACTTTTTTCTTTTTTTTCATTCATTTGCGTGCAGTATTGGGTGATCACAAAAAATTGATTTTCGGAACCGACGACGAACAAGCTCTCCACAAAGCAGCTTTATCGGCTTTCCCTTCCAGCAAGCACGCACTGTGCACTTCTCATTTAAAGACAAATTTGACACAGTATCTAATCAACAAAGTTGGCCTGGAAAAAAAAGCTAGAAAATTACTCAGCGAAAAAATTTTTTCCGTTCTTGATGCCACTGACGAAGTTTCTTTTGACCTTTTGTGCCGAAAAATTGTAAAGGAATGCGATATTGAATTTTCAGGATTAGCAAGTTATTTGAATAGTCGATTCTTTCCATTGTTAAAAGATAAGGTTTGGAAAGTTTCTTCCTTGGTCGGTACGGAATGGACCAATAACAATAGCGAGTCCATGAATCATGTTCTGAAATGCAAAACAGAGCGAAAACTAAAAAAACTGCCAGATCTTATCACGATTATTTTTGAATTGGTAACGTCTATGTACGTTGATGTGAACAAAGCTGTAGCATCTATTGGTCCATATGAACTAAGTCCTGCCTACAAACAGTTTGTCAGCAGTTTCGACGAATTTAAAGCAAAAACCGGTTCTGAGCAGGCAAAACACATCGAAAACTTCATGACATTCAAGCCAGTCACATCAAGATTGACCAACTATCAAAGCATTAGTACCAACTCGAATTTGATTACTCGAAGACCTGCTAAATCTGCTGGAAAAAAAATTGGACAAAGACGTCGATCTGCAGCAAACAGAGCACCCTCTAATGCAGGTTAAACACATCAATTTCTTGAATAAAAATTTGTAATGAAAACACAGCACAAAAAACAAGTTGAACAGTATTTTCACCCTAACCAGGGATCCTAAATTTCTTTCTCAGCTGCTCTTTTGATTACATATAAGCAATCTAGCACCACTTAACACTTCGTTGCTCCTGCTATTGTATCAAGTATACATTCTTGTTGCCATATTGAATTGTGAATCACATTTCATCCTGGTTGTATTCGTATTCAAAATTGGAAGTTTTGTATTCATTGTTATTGTCCATAAGAATGTTGGTGAAAACTGAATCACACTGACTGAGACGCTGAGACCTTTGATACATTGTGCATGCTTACCTTATTAGGATATTATCACGACTCAAATGACTTTGCCGATGTGATGTCATAACGAGATAAACCTGTACAATGGCTTGTAGGTATCAGCGTCTCAGCTAGTGTGATCGCTCATTTAAGATCTTAAACGCCAGTTTTGAATTTGACGTACTTTTTAACACCTTCAATGAAAAAATAATGCTACCCTTCAATTTTCGTTTAATATAGCCTATTGGTATGTGGGATGATATTAGCTATCAAAACCAAATGGATTTGCACAGTATGTGTTGTGTGCTACTAGAAAAACTTTCATGTGATTTTTATTATGCAATGTGTATTTTGTACAGAAATACTCACTGTTTACTACATAATAATTTTTTCAAGCACATACGCCAGTAGTTGTCAACTAATTAAGGTTAGTTTTTGGCCCCCTTCTAGAGACTCTAAAAACCAATGGTCCTCTCCTCCACAATACCATTTTCTTTCAGCGCATCATTTGCAATGGCTACATCAGTCTGATGGATTTTAAGTGCTTCCTAATTATTGTTAAACAATATTGCACTGGAAAACCGATGGCTCATATCCTAATTGCTTCCAGTTGAGAGTTGCTGGACTAGCATACTGATTAATGATGTTGTTATGACCTAATGCAAAACCTTATTAAAGCTTTTTTTTTTTTCGTTCCTAATTTTTGTGAAGCATAAGACTAAAAAGAACGTGTATATATTATCTTTTTACAACAATGTTTTTTGTGCTCGATATTGCTTCATAATCGCATTGTATTGTTTTAGCTTGCTTTGATATATTCACTTCTTTCTAAAACTAATAATTGTCAATTTCCAGCCAACAAAGTCAGTCAGTAGTTGCTATATATCACAGCATTTGTTGTGCTAATGTTTGAAATTGTGCAAAAAAGTATATATACTGATTAATGATGTTGCTATGACCTAAAGCTAAACTGTATCCAAGCTGCCTTTTTGCATTCACCAGTCCAATGTCTGAATATGTTAAGTGTTAACTGTTTTATTACTTCGTTCCTAATTTTTGTGAAGCATAAGACTAAAAAGAACATATATTATCTTTTTACAACAATGTTTTTTGTGTTTGATATTGCTTCATAAGCACATTGTGTTGTTTTAGCTTGTTTTGATGCATTCACTTCTTTCTACAACTTGTAATTATATACTGCGTTACCAGCCAAAGAAGTCAGTAGTTGCCAGTGCCAACGAGGGCAAATTGTCACTAATTTCTGAATTTGCAACTGTGGAAACACGCTTTAAATTTTCACATTGTAATCTTGCTATTACACTTTTTAAGTTTTAACCTGCAACCAAAACATAATTCTTTCAAGGATTGCAACCACAATTTGATACATTAAAATTGCTTAATCTGTCAATTGCCTACAACTGAACTTATTAGCTATTATAATTTGCAACTTCAACTATGTGTAACAACAAACTATTTTCTAACCACAACAATACCTACTTTGGCAAGTAAGGGGTTGTAATACACAAGCAAGAACCGGTATTCAGGTATTCGTTTGTTTGCTTGCTAAACTTCTTTATAGAGATTATTTTGTCATAAAATGGGGTACCGGTACACTGGTACAGCGATTAAGGAAAAAGCTTACAAATAAATCCCCAATGTAACGTATTTGAGTTTAAGGATGTGATCCTGTGATAATAAATGTTTTACAACTGTTTTACATGCTTCTGCAATCTGATACTGCATTATACTGTTATAGGGCGATCACACTGTCACAAAACAGCAAACTATTGCAGGGTAATTAATGTGGCATACATGTAAACATAAAATGAAAAAAAAACATACCGGTACCACAAGTACTTTGCTATTTTGATGATATCAACACATATCCAATCAAAGCTAAAAAAACATTAACAGTTACAGTACAGCTGGGCTATTGCAATACAATGATCAAATTCTGATTCTTAGAAAACCACATCCAGGACATCTGAAAAATGTACCGGTAATGATATGTATCACTTACCACTTTGAGTTTTACACTAATTAAAATTATCTGCAATAAACCTTTAGTGGGTAAAATTAAAAAAAAAAGCCTCAGACACAGCTCGATGAAGAGTTTGATAAAATTTTAAAAAGATAAAATTGATATAATGTACCCAGTACCTGTGTAATACTAAACAAGAAAAATTAAACGCAATTTTCTTTTTTTTAGATACTGTTTACAAAAATACAAAGAGATAAGTGCCATTACTTCCTGGTCTTCAATACTGACAATCTAACTAAGAAACCTTTAAACATTTAAATAATATTTTGGATTTGTCATATACATACTCAGCATTATTTATGATAACGGTCGCTTAATTCAGTAACTGAGTTTAAGATTTGTCAATATTGAACTTTGTAAAAAGAAGATTGCATTCAATTTTTGTCATTTAATATTACTTGATAACTTCCCTTTTACTTGAATGTAATCTGTATATTGACTTCAGTTCATTCAGCCAAATCGTCCAGGCCTATGCACTATGTACTCTGATACCTGGGTACTGGCCTAATCCAACCTCTCTGAATCTTAACTAGGGTCAACCTTATTGTAAACCACCGTAAATTCTTTTTTCTTGCTTTGCTTTACATTCACTGCAGTGCTTCAGTGCTCTAAATAAATAACCTACCTGTAAATTAGTGAGCTCTGCGTTCTCTACCAGATTGGACATCGCTATTTGGGACATCGCGGACATCGCAATTTGGGACATCGCGGACATCGTTGACATCGCGGACATCGTTGACATCGCGGACATCGTTGACATCGCGGACATCGTTGACATCGCAGACATCGCGGACATCGCAGACATCGCGGACATCGCGGACATCGTTGACATCGCGGACATCGTTGACATCGCGGACATGTACTATTTAGTAACACCGCTTATCTAAAGCTTGTGAAAAACACTTTGATCATGCATGCGCTTAGTACCTTAGGCTATAGTGCATCTCCATTTGCAACAGCAACATAGCAGGTAGATGGATATTTGTCTGCAAGCATAGTCTAGCTGCCACTGCCAGTGACTTCACCATTTGAACAGTCTGGTAAATGTTGCACAGACAATACCAATACCAGATAGGCTACAGTAGGTGCTAGACTAGACTGATACAGTGGTAGCTAGAGCTGCTAGACTAGACTATCAGTGGCAGGAAATGGGGTAGAACCAAAGGCAGAAGAACACTGACACAAGTCCTTCTAAAAGCTGCAGGAGCACAGGATCACAAGGACCGTTAGGCAGTAGAGGCGCAAGTGAGTTATTAATAGGTAATGTTAACGGCAAAATAGCTTTTAAGTCTATTTTGCCGTAAGTGATGTCATTGGTTTTTAAGCGCCATTTTGTGCTACATTGACACTACTTCTCGATATCTCAGTGGATAGAGCGCAGCATGTAATGGGAAGCGCTGCTCTAATTTTGGGTTCGATTCTCATTGCAGCTTTGTTTCGCTTCAGTAGTTTAGGTTCGGATCGCTTCGATTCAGATTTGTGTGACGTCGGGTAAACAATTGGCTTCGTGAAGACAGTAGAATAAAATAAGATGAAATATTCGTGTGACATGGGGTTGTGTAGCTGCAGCAAAATAGACCTAAAAGCTAATACCGGTATGTCGTTAACGGCAAAATAGACACTGCCTTATTAATAAAACCTGCAGGAGCACAAGGACCACTACAACTACTAGGATTGAAACATCTATCAAATCAATTGGCAAGATACTCCGGAATTTTTTACAGGCTTTGTGATTTTGTTAACGTGGAAATTCTGTGCATGCTTTATTACAGCTTTATCTACAGCAGATTACAATATGGCATAATTGTATGGGGCACGGCTACCAAAAATTATCTAAGTGAAATCAGTGTCAGATTGAATTATATAATTCGGACTATTACTCGTAGCAACCGTTATACGTCAATGACTTCGCTGCATAAAAAACTTAAATTTTTAAAACTTCATGACGTATGCAATTTTGAACTTGGCAAATTCATGTTTCAATTGTGTAAAGGAAATGTGCCGAAAATATTTCATGATTCGTTCATGAAGATTAATCAAATCCATCATCACAATACAAGATCCACTGAAAAAGCAATTTACTTTTTGCCGCGTATGAACAAAAGTTTTTCTCAAAAAACTCTTTTGTTCAGAGGAACCAAACTCTGGAAAGAGATTGACAATGATATAAAAAGCACACACTGGGTTTCTTTTAAAAAGGCTTACAAACATTTTTTATTGCAATCGTATTGATGTTTATTGAATATGCTTTTCTTTGTATAATCTTCTTTAAATGTTTTGAATTTAGCTAATTGATTACTCACTGAAAATTTGATTATTGGCACCTAAAAATATTGGTAATCGTTTTACTCTGTGATTTTCTTTTTCTGTGTGTGATGTACTTTCTGCGACTGTCAGGGAGCATCTTGATTCGAAAACCTTGCGGTTAGTTGATGCTTCCTGGCCATTTGTTCACTAGAATTTTTTCCTTTTTTTATATTTTGTTATATTGTGTAGTGAATGAATGGCGAAATAAATCTCTCTCTCTCACAAAGATCGCTGGGATCACAAGGACCACTGGGATCACAAGGATCGCTAGGATCACGAGGACCACTAGGATCACAAGGACCACTATGATCACAAGGACCACTATGATCACAAGGACCGCTAGGATCACAAGGATCACAAAGATCGCTGGGATCACTAGGACCACTATGATCACAAGGACCGCTAGGATCACGAGGACCACTAGGATCACAAGGACCGCTTGGATCACAAGGACCCCTAGGATCACAAGGACCGCTGGGGGCACAAATGAGTTACCGGTATTTCTAAAACCTGCAGGAGTGCTAGGCAGCTAGGATCACAAGGACCGCTACCGCTAGAATCACAAGGACCGCTAGGTTGTGATCCTTGTGCTCCTGCAGGTTTTAGCAATAACTCATTTGCAGCCCTAGCAGTTCTTGTGATCCAAGCGGTCCGTGTGATCCTAGTGGTCCTTGTGATCCTGTAGTGGTCCTTGTGATCCTAGCTGCCTAGCAGTCCTTGTAATCCTAGTGGTCCTTGTGATCCTAGCAGTCCTTGTGATCCAAGCGGTCCTTGTGCTCCTGCAGGTGTTAGCAGTAGGCTACTGCTCTGGAACTGCACTGACATTGCTAGACTAGAACTGTTATGCTCGCATCTCATGCGGCATACTGGTACCGTATACTTTTGGATTGTATCACAGATTTGAAATTTTACAGCTTTAAGCAGCAATCTAACCCACATGATCAATCACAGTACCAACTACTCTGGACTCTTCACTAGATGACTAGGCTAGGTCTACCGGTACCGGTAATCGGGTAACGTCTACAGTCTAGTAGGCTACCGGTATCAGCCCCCAAGTTCGATTAAAGTTAGGTTTGGTTAGGATTAGGTTCAGTTAGGGTTAGGTTTGGTTAGGATTAGGTTCGGTGAGGGTTGTAACTGAACCCAACCCTAACTAAATTTGGCCCTAACCAAACCTAGATCTAATTCTAACCAAACTTGCGGGCTGATACAAGACGTTACCCGTTTGGCATAAAATCTCATTGTTGCTGCAAAACCGTAACCTAGATCAGTTTGTAACTTTGTTCGCAATATTACTGCCTATTTAAACTTGTTTCCAAAATCATCTCGCTATTCTTGTGCTTGGAGAAAATTTGATGCTTCTGCTAACCGTTTGCAGCGCAGCACTTTTGCTGCAAACAGCGCAGCACTTTTGCTGCAAACAGCAATGACGTAATCTTCACTAGATGCTACAGCGTGACCTCTAGTGACAGTTAATCGCAATTAAACCAGGGATTAACCACTGTCATCATAGATTACTTAGTGGATAGGAAGAGGCGTTAAGGTGTGTTTACACAGATTACGATGAAATTTTTCGTACGTACAGCGACGTAGGCTACGAAACTGTTAGAGGTTATGACGTAAGACTACGTCACTATCTGCGGCATTCTAGATTACAATGGTTAGGGGCTTTGCAAAACAACCGGTAGGAAGCAAAACTGTTTGGGTTTGAATTGTGTGAAAGATATTTTCATCAACTGTTTACGTCAAAAATCTGATGAAACTTCGTACGACAGCAAATCGGACTAAAATCGCATTTAGTGTAAACAGACCTTTACGCATCAGTGATTTCACTTTTTTTAGCATGCTATTACTCTGTTGTTTGGAAACCAATTTGCATAAAATTTTTAACATAGTCATTTATTGATTTTTAATTATTTTTAGTAATTTTTGTTTATACAAATAGGCGTAGCTAAAAAAGTTCAAAAACAACAGTGAAATTTTGCAAAAAGTTCAGTCACGCTTGAGTGATGGTGCCAATTTCTCTTCAGCTACCATTGAAAATGCTAGTCTGATGCTGGTCTGCAGGTAGTAATTGAGGGTTGTTTAGCCTTCTGCAGCACATCAAGCACTTTAAGGGGACTAATGGATTTGTATATGGGCAAAACATTGTTTATAAGTAACATTAAGTATCTAGGTATGGTTTATTGGGTTAAAAGTGACTGGTTTTTAGGCTTGATAACCAAAGGTGGGCACAAATCCGTAAAATTGATTTTCTTTTAAACTCTAATCCATCATTATACGTCTACTTGCGGGTTGAGCCTATCTCCGTGGCTAAGTTGATGCCTGAGCCACAACTTCAAACTGCGAAAAATATGCGTAGCAGTGGCGAGAAGTGTGTCCGACTTGACCGACGCGGAAATTGAACCCATAACCTTGCGTACACATTGCCAACAAGCACCGGTATTTTATTAAAAGATCTATGGCTTTTTAAAGAAAAATCTAAAAATCTTAATTGGTTTTCAATGGAATTAAGTTTAAGGAGCAACTAGGTGCAGCGACCGTGCATTTTTTATTTTTCAGGCTGTGTCTATTTTTATTTACGCATGGTAGCCTATAACGTATATCGTTTTGTTGCTGTAGCCTTCTTTTCGGCCACTGTTTTTGTTCTTTTTTGAGTTTTTCTCTGGCCGTTAAATAAAAATAAACGACTACTACTAACGTATACTACTACTACTATTATCTTTATCTATATGGCCTAATTTTCTGCAACTTGCATTAACCAAAACTCTGCCATCAGTATAATGTAGCCTACCGTCTCGATAATGATGAAACATAAATCCAATTCTTCTTGCGACATGTCCTCCCAGAGTTCCATTTTTAAACGGGCAAGAGAGTGTCGAAAACGTAGGTAAAATTTGTATTGTACTGGTTAAACTACTATAGCCTATTACGCTACGCAACAGTGAAAACCTGTAAAATAGTTGTACGGTTCAACCGGAAGGTCTACGCTACGGTTTACGATGATATTCCCTCGCTTATTGTAACCTTGCAAAGCTCGTAAGTTTAAGCTCGGTGTGCCTGAACATTACGGCAATCTTAGACTCAAATATGCTAAAAAGATTTGAACTAAGATGCAATATGCATGAAGATAAAGACTCTTTTCTGGCATTTTTAAGCATCAGATATGCACTTTTCCATTGTAGCTGAAAAAAAATTGGCACTATCGTTCAAGCGTGACTGAACTTTTTACGTCACAATGCAGGGTTCAATCCACTAAGTAATCTATGCTGTCATTCTGGCAGAGTTTCGACCGACGAAAGAGAAAAGCAAAAGTGTTGCCCTTTCAAAACTGAAAATGCAGGCGTTGATTTGCCAGTGTAACATCATAGTTGTACCATGGTTACGTCACATTAGTGTTGTAAATAGTTGTAGCATTTCGTATTGTTACGTCACATTACTGTTGTAATACTGCTTGCAATTTCTTATGCGGTATTCATTCTAAGAGTTGTAAAAGATAAAGTTTGTTCTAAAATATTTCAGTGCAGAATATTACATGGTGTCAGAAGTGAGTTCTTATTTTTTTTGAAGTATGAGTCATTTACATGCGCCTAGAGAGCTTAACACAGATGCAGATAACTTAGCAGAAGAGTGGCGCCGATGGGAAAAGTCATTTCAAAATTACTTTACAGCTGCTGAATTGAAGGTCAAAAGTCGTGACACGCAAGTCGCCATTTTGTTAAATTGCGCAAGTGAGAAAGCAAGAGATATTTTTCATGCCTTTGGTATCGAGGTTGATAATGAAGCGCGACCACATGCAAAGTTGTT
Organism: Trididemnum miniatum; assembly: GCA_964006365.1. NCBI lineage: Eukaryota > Metazoa > Chordata > Ascidiacea > Aplousobranchia > Didemnidae > Trididemnum > Trididemnum miniatum. The sequence goes on along the minus strand of OZ023234.1, from coordinate 13,575,054 downwards.
TTAGATCGTTTCAAAACCTATTGCAACCCTAAGCGAAGACCGGCCTTTGAGTCTTACAAGTTCTGGAAGCGCCAGCAGGCTATAGGTGAACCATTTGATAAATGGCTAACTGAATTACGTATTCTGGCTAGCAATTGTGACTTTGGGGCTGCAGCGGATAGGCAGTTGAGAGATAAAATTTTATTTGGCACAAGCGATGACACGGCACGGCAACGAATGTTGGAGGAAGACGATCTTACCTAGTTAGTTAGTTAGTTAGTGTCTTTTATTTCCGTACCGTCAACACAAGAATAACATGCATAAATAACATACAGTATAATTGGACAGCACGAGAAAAGGGAAGAAGCAACAAAACGATAAACGTTGTAACATGCAAGGGGAGAATGGAAGATCAAGAAAAGTAACATGAGAAGCATGGTTGCAGCACCCGACAATAGAGATTTATCAAATAAAGAAAAAGAACACACACACATACAGCACAGAAAAAAAAAAAAACGACGGTCAGATAAAAAAGACAGCTAAGAGAGTCACAGATTCCACACTGCCATGCTATGGTGCAATGGTAGGAAAACATGACAGTGTGTGGCCTTTCAAGGTTAATTCAAGTCGTAACAGCGCCTATAGAACTGAAAAGCTGACGGAGAACAGAAGCAAGAATAAAACACGTAATACCCGCCTTAATTATCACGAGCGCTGCCGATAATAGAGAACCCCAAAAGGCCCAACAGGCAAAGAAACCTACCCAAAGAAATCCTGTCCAGCCAGACCACCGATTTAAAAACATCCCGTGCCATGAAGCAAGATGTTTGAGAACCAGTGAGCTAAGCCGTTTCCAGAAATTAGATAAAGATTACCTTAGATAAAGCCATGAATAATTGTCGAACGATGGAGGCTACTAAAGCTTAAATGCAAATTATGTCCACCGACGCTAAAAAATCTTCGGAGGAAGTCATGGTTAATCAAATCAACAGAAACAGTGAAGCCGCAGCTTATTCGTCGCACCGCTACAGCTCTAGTTGTCAATACTGCGGATTAGTCCAAAAGCCACGAGATTGCCCTGCTTACGGGAAAAGCTGTCGTAAATGCGGAAAGCGTAATCATTTTGCTGCGGTATGCAGAAGCACGCAACCCAGTAGGCCTAGCACCTCCAGGAACATTCATGAAATTGCTCCTGAATCGCAGTTGGAGCAGACATTTATGCAAGTGCACTCCCTTCTCCGCAAAAACACAGACAAATCTAAGATGCGATCAACGCTTGAAGTAGAGGACACCAACGCCAAAACCCATTTCTGCACTTTAAGTTAGATACAGGTGCAGAAACAAATGTTCTTCCTCATGATGTCTACAAGAGTATGATGTTGCCTTCGCTTAAACCAACCTCAACGGTGCTGTGCGGGTTTGGTAACACATTAATCACACCACTGGGTTCGGTGGACATGGCGGTTTATGATAGGACGGGTCGCAGGTTTGTCCTAATGTTTCACGTTACTGAGATTGTTGATATGCCGATACTAGGCGAACACGCATGTGAGCTGCTAAATTTAGTAAAAAAGATAGATGATATTCGAGGATCGCACCCCTTTACTCTTGATGTAGTGATTCGCAATTACGGTGATGTGTTTGCCGGGACAGGCTTGTATGCTCAAAAGGATTGCATCACCCTCAAGCATGATTCAAAACCGGTCATACAACAACCCCGACACATAGCGTATGCCCTTCGTTCTAAACTGAAGTCGGTATTAGAACGCCTTGCTAGAGATGGGATTGTAGCAGATGTGGACAGTCCAACTGAATGGGTCAGCAATTTAGTGGTAATTGAGAAAAAAGATAAAAGCTTGCGCTTATGCCTGGACCCCAAGCCGTTGAATGCGGCGATTTTACGTGAACGGTACCTCATTCCTACTCCAGCGGATGTGCAGTCTCAATTGTCAGGCAAACGTCTTTTTTCAGTCATAGACAAGAAAGATGGTTATTGGCATGTAGCTCTTACAGAAGAATCATCGTACCTTACTACATTTCACACGCCGTGGGGGCGAAAAAGATTTTTGAGGATGCCTTTTGGTCTATCCTCCGCCAGCGAGGTAATGCAAAAACGTAACGAGAATACATTTGACGATATAAAAGGTGTGCACGTGATCGCAGACGATATCATAGTGGCCGCAGAAAATGAAGAAGAGCATGATGCAATTATGCTAGCCTTATTGAATAGAGCTAGAGAAAGTGGAGTTCGTTTTAACAGAAAGAAAATACAATTTAAAGTAACCTCAGTCCGTTACATGGGGCATTTGGTAACGGAAGAAGGATTAAAGCCAGATGACGACAAAAGTAAAGCAATTGTTAATATGCCTCCTCCATGTGACGTTCCTTCGTTGCAACGATTCCTCGGAATGACGAAGTACTTATCGCAACATATCCCAAATGAATCAGCTATCACATCTCCCCTGCGTATTGTATTGAAAAAAGGTTGTGAGTGGAAATGGAGCGCAGACCAAGAAGAAGCATTTGAGAAATGAAAACGTGCTCTGGTGAGCAAACCAGTCTTGGCATTTTATATTGTCAACAAGCCGGTCATTATGCAATGTGACGCGTCACAGGCCGGTTTAGGAGCATGTCTGGTACAAGACGGCAAACCTGTTGCTTTTGCCTCTAGATCGCTCTCTTCAGCTGAGAAAAACTATGCACAGATTGAAAAAGAATTACTCGCAATCGTCTTTGCAAGTGAAAAGTTTCATCATTACGTGTACGGTCACGGCTCTGTTACAGTTGAAAGCGACCATAAGCCTTTGGAGTATATATGAAAAAGCCTTTGAGTAAAGCCCACCTAGACTTCAACGCCTCATGCTTCGTCTGCAGCCATACGAGTTAAAAATACGATGTGTTCCAGGAAAGTACCTGTATTTGGCAGATACATTATCACGAGCATACATACCCGGTGAAGCCAACCCTGATATTGATGAAGATCTCATCCAAGTCGTACATTCATTGGTGACAAACTTGCCTGTTACCACGACCAAGCTTGAAGAAATCCAACAAGCCACCGCCAATGATGAACTTCTGCAAAAGATTATGCACTATTGCCAGACGACCTGGCCACGCAGCCAAAAAAATGTTCCTTTGTCGTTGCGGCCGTACTGGCACATTCGCGATTCGTTACACATAGCAGATAATATTGTTTTCACTCATCAACGCATTGTTGTACCTCTATCTTTACAAGCTTACATGCTTCAATTAATTCACGAGTCGCATTTTGGCATTGAAAAAAGCAAAGCCAGAGCTCGCGAGTTGCTCTAATGGCCTAAAATGAATGCCGACATTGAATTATGTATCAAATTTCAAAATAAACAACAGCGTGAACCGCTTTTATCTCACGAAATTTTCAATGAGCGTTATTTCAAAGTAGGGATGGATGTGCTGACTTTTCAAAATAAGGATTATTTGGTGATTGTAGATTATTATTCTAAATACCCTGAGTTATTGCCATTGCATGACAAAACTGCGCGTAAATGCAAGAGTGTTTTTTCTCGTCACAGTATTCCTGTTGAAGTGGTTAGTGATAATATGCCGTTTCAAAGTGTAGAATTTTTGACTTTTGCCAAAGCTTGGGTAATTAAAACAACCACGTCAAGCCCCACTCACAGTCAAAGTAATGGTCAAGCTGAACGTTATGTGCAAACAGTGAAAAATATGCTCAATAAAGCTCATGAGCAAAATCAAGACCCATATTTAGCTTTGTTAGAGTATCGCAATACACCCGTTGTTGGTATGAAATATTCACCAGCGCAAATGCTCATGAGTAGACGTTTACGCACTAAGATACCTGTGGCTACCTCTTTGCTCTCACCCAAGGTTGTGGATGCTTCTGCAGATCTTATTAATATGCAAACCCGTCAGAAGCGTTACTACGATCGCCATTCAAAATCGTTGCCTCCTTTAAAAAGAGGAGACGTAGCTTGTTACCGCAGAAATAGGATGTGGAACAAATCATGTGTTGTTGATGTACGTAATGAACCTCGTTCTTATGTAATTCGTAATGAGCATGGCCGTATGCGTCGTAATCGCCGTGATTTGTACAAAACTAGTTTAAGTCCGCAATCAGTTGAAAGACAGATTAGTCATTATCGTAGCTCTACTCCTAGCAGCTCTTCAGTTACAAACTCAAATTATGATGGCACCAGAGTTTTCTTTATTAGAGTTGTCCGACTCTATCACGTGATTTCGTTTTTACGCATGAGTACTTACAGATCGATTTCAGCAGACTACAGTCAGCTTGCATTGTGAAAAGTGACTAAAGCCTTCAAACGCCGAAGTTAAGCCAACGAATTAGCTAAAATTGATTTCAATTACGTGAAGGATAGTTTTACAGACATTTGCAAGAAAATTTTTAGTGATATGTAGCCTAGTTAGCAAAAACTGATTTAAATAACGTGAAGGATAGTTTTAGTGATTAGGTAGTCTATATACATGTAGCTGTACATTAGCATGGGTTACTAAGACACCCTTTGTTGGACACAAACTGCATTTAGTGATAGACTAGAGTTCCAATCTAAATGTCATTTCAAATCGAAATTGATTTCTATCATTAAAACTTTTGGAGTAATATTTTCACGAATTTGATCCAAATTAAATTCGATATTTTTCTGAATGCAAAATATTTTACATTGATTGTTTTTTGATTTTTTATTAGACCTTAGCTGTAAAAATAACCATTAAAGCTTATGGATCTTATTAAAAGCAGGGAAAGTAGGGGACCTATCGCACAAGTTTTACTGAATTCAATTTTTTGTCCAACTGGTTGGACAATATATTAGGCCAAATGCTTTTTAGTTTGTTGGACTTAGTTGTAACGACATCGCTATCGATGCGGGAGGTCTGGGGTTTGCGCCCTGGGCCGGTGGGCCGGTCAAATCGGACAAAGTATCGCCAGGGACTCGTCACCGCGCTGTTTTCTTCAAACTTTGAAGCTGAGTTGCCTGGGCGATCAGCGGCGGAAACGGGTCCCGCTACTTGTTACACGCTTTGGCGGAATACCGCGAGTATAATGAAGGCTTGATTTTTTTGGATTTTATCTTGTGATGAAACTCTTCTGTACCAAAACGAAAAAATTCGAAATGCTCACGGTAAATTTATTTGCAGTTAAAAAATGCCACTCAAACGTCCCCACGGGGATCTTTTGTCAATAAAGTGGTAACCTTCCGACCGCTACATGATTAAGCGATTTAAAGTAATTGCAAATGTCTCTTAAAAATTGTTGCTGTAATCGGAAAACGAACGAATGTTTATTCATATGAAACGAATGTTGAAATCTTAATAGTAGACTCGCTTAACCTCCAGTGCACAGAGATGGGCATTCATCGGTGATATAGTTTTGATTTGTTGATTACCGATATCACTTTTGTAGTACATTTTGTTATCGCCGATGAATTATCGAGATAAACGATTCTTCATGCACACAGTGTTCAAAGTTAGTGAGGTGGTGCTGTGGAAAAATACGCAGTGTTCATAAAGTCTTGTTGCGATTTAAAAAAATGTCCCTTTGTTTTGTTGCCACGGCAGAGTTCGTGAACTGCTTTCTTTTCTTAAAAATCTAGAAAAATATTTTTGCAATTTGACTCCAAAAAAGCTTCGTCAAACAAATCGAAAATTTAATGCAACATGTATCGGAAGAATTTATCGATTACCGATATCACTTCAAGAAATTGAAATTTACCGATTATAATCGGTATCGCCCAGGGATTTTTTGAAATTATCGGTTATCGTTATTGCTTAAGTACAGAAAATTTTAGCCTATCGTGCCCATCACTGCCAGTGCAAATGAAAAATTAGCCAAGTATTATGAACAATAGGTTATCAGTACGGAACATCAGAATAGCTTTGAAAAAGCTATTTTTGCCAGGGAGTCGAACCGTTTAATTTGTACGGTTCAGAATCGGTTTGGGTTCAACAGCGGTTTCAAATTTCGGTTCAGTTCTGGTTAAGGTTCAGATAAATTGAAACGCTCTGGTTTGGGTTCGCTCCAGTAAAAAATATTTCAAACCGGTTTATAAAGTTCCGGTTCAAGTTCGCAGTTAAAAATGGTATAATTCTAGTAACATGTTTTAAAAAATGAAACGTACGAAGCAATTTTTCTTCGCATTGACAGGCCACTATAATGCATAAAATACTAGTAGTAAAGCCAGTTTCGAGATAATTAAATTGCTACTATGCTCCGACGCCGGCGGCCTAATCTTTGATAAAGAAACATATCTTCACATTGACGGGCCAATGCACAGCTTGTAGTGCTGTGCAAGTACTGTATTTCTTTAAATATAAGCCACCTTCAAAGTGTCAGTCGGTTACGCCGATCAAAGTGACGCGTGTGACCCCACGGAGCGAGCCGCTTTTTTAATCGGTTCGATTAAGGTTCGCAAGTACTCAAATTATTCGGTTCAGTTCCGGTTCGCTCTTTGAAATTTTGAAAAATACGGTTCAGGTTCGACCAAATTAGCGTAAAACCGGTTGATAAAACTTCGGTTCGACTCCCTGGTTTTCGCATTTGGAAAAACCTCTATCATAAATACTCTCGATAGCTTTGAAAAAAGCTGTTGTACACCAGAAATTTTTTGTGACGCGCTCGTCAAATATTAATAATGTGTGCTGTGCAAGCTTCCAAAGATCTCAAATTATCCAGCGCAATTTTTTTTCTTTTAACTAAAAAAATCGACATTAAGGCTCAAAATTTGAAACTAACCTACAGTACTTTGTGCAGAAAAAACTGCTCGGGTAGCGTTACTTTATGCTGAAAATACTCGTTATCGAAAATGCTAGGCTTATTCGTTATCGAAAAAGCTGCTCGTGTGAAAGTCTACTGCTACTTTCTTTTACACCACTGCGTATTAGCCTACCTGCGTTAAGCATTTTTTGCTAAATATGCTAAGAAAAGTAGTGGCGAAATATCAGGGTAGGCTATAAGTTTGCTTTTCTTTGGCGCAGTAGCAGAGCATTTCTAGTTGTTGGCACTAAGTTTTTAAAAACAAATTCGGGCATTTCATGTTATGATTTCAAAGCAAATAAAAAAAATAATGCTGCTGCAAGCTACAAGACTGCATTCAGACTTTCAGAGTTGCCGGATTGCTGCATTCTTATGCTGCTGCTGCTATTGTATCTTATGCAATGCGACGTTTCTGTGAGACAATTGATCTATTAGTATTGAAGCGTAACCATTATAATAAAGAAAGAAAAATGAGAAAGAGTCGGACAACTCTTATAGAGAAAACTCTGATGGCACTGTTTACCAGCCAGCAAATGTTGTACCCGAAGTCACTTCTGCACGTACCTCACGTAGCGGAAGACCTAGCAGTTCTTCAGTTACAAACTCAAATCATGATGGCACTGTTAACCAGCCAGCAAATGTTGTACCCGAAGTCACTCCTGCACGTACCTCACGTAGCCCATTCGATTTCCCGTACCTCACGTAGCCCATTCGGAAGACCCATTCGATTTCCCTCAAAGTATAGAGACTACGTGTGCGAGTAATCTAATTAATTATTTTTATTATTGGTGTTGTTCTTAAGAAGGGAGGTGTAACATCATAGTTGTACCATCGTTACGTCACATTACTGTTGTAAATAGTTGTAGCATTTCGTATTGTTGCGTCACATTACTGTTGTAATACTGCTTGCAATTTCTTATGCGGTATTCATTCTAAGAGTTGTAAAAAATAAAGTTTGTTCCAAAATATTTCAGTGCAGAATATTACAGCCAGAACTGCTGAGTCAGAAGTAATTACGCGTAGTGTTTCCAGTTTTCAGTCTAAAAATCATAACAAAAGGGTGCAAAAAAATAACCATATTACAATATTACTACTCTTTATTACAAATATGTTTCAAATTAAACTTCAATTGCAATTCAAAATGCTTTCAAAAAAATATAACACTTCTGGCATAAGTCATAACTTAGCAGTAAAAAAAACAGAAACACGTAAACTGCTTGAACGCTCGAAATCGTCCAAACAACGCTCAACGAACCATGACGCGTTTCGATTCCAGACGAAAATAAAAAATGATAGCAAAGCTATAACAAAAGAAGTTAAGTAAAATTAGTCACGGCAGCAACAAAAGCAACCGCAAAAGAAAGATAATTATGCTTTATGCGATATTGCAAATAGCAGTTAAAGCAAACATACACTTTCGGGTAAACATTAAACATCCAAAATTCACACAAACAACAAAAATCTAACCGATAACGTGTAAAGTTTAGCAAAATTTGTCAAAATCAAAACTGCTAAATAAAAAAACAGCTGTTCTTAAATTGGCCAAATTTTTTGCCCCTTGCGAATGAAATTTCAATATCGACTCCCAGGTCTGAGTCAATGTTAATAATACACATCAATAGTAGCAGCAAAATGTCAAAAAACATTTGCGAAACTCGACCTCCAAATATCAGCAGAATTGCCAAACCCAAAACTGCTATTTATTGCAAAATTACCGTTTTTAAGTAAACATAGTTTGGCCTCACGCCAACGGACATTTAATAACGACACCCCGGGTCTGAGTCAATATTATTATTACACATTATTACCGAACGCAAAATGTCAAAAAACGTTTGCGAAACTCGACCTCCAAATATCAGCAGAATTGCCAAACCCAAAACTGCTATTTATTGCAAAATTACCGTTTTTAAGTAAACATAGTTTGGCCCCTCGCCAACGAAATTCCAACATCGACACCCGGGTCTGAATCGATACTATTGTTACTCATCAATAGTAGAAACAAAATGTCAAAAAACATTTGCGAAACTCGACCTCCAAATATCAGCAGAATTGCCAAACCCAAAACTGCTATTTTCCGTAAAATTACCGTTTTTAAGTAAACATAGTTTGGCCCCTCGCCAACGGAATTTCAGATTTGGCTTGTCGTATTGTAGCGGAGCTCGATTTTATGCCTTGGTTGTTATTACAGTATAACTAAATAACGATCACGATCAGGCCGCAAAAGAGAAGAAAGCATCTTACGCTGCGCAACACTCAACTGCAATAACCCGTTAGCTTTTTTGTTTTTTTATATAGACTTTACAAGATTTTATTAGCGATTATCATGACAAAAAATATAAACACAGTTAACAAAGCAAATATTTATTGCATTGTGAGGATAATTTTCAGTTTACGCACACAAACTACAATACAGCATTTAGTTGTTACAGCTCGGTGTAATACCTTGACGTGCTACCTGATGAAATACTTATTTCCTGTTTCACAGAGAATAATTTTTTTTACGTGGTCCAAAGATGGTTTCATTTGTTATCAAACGTCATATCGCATTTGCATTCAATAAGCGATGATACTTTCTAGAAATGATGAAGCCAGAATGCAAGTTACGGTTCAATAGTGTAATATGATTTATTCAAATTCCGGAAACTTAACTTAAAGTCTTATAAGAAAATAAAAACGTGCGTAACTAAGCAAATATCAACCGCACTGTGTGGATAGTCTACATGCAACTAAACAAGTGTGATGCAGTATATCTTAACCTGGGCGCTAACGCCCCCTAGCGGGCGCTGTTAACTTTTAAAGGAGCTGAAATACTCTGGGGCGCTATGGGGGACTTACATTCAAAAGGTGTAAAAATATTTCGTGTCATGATCAATATATTACCGTGCTCTGTACATCTGTATAGGCTTGATAGCCCAGGGCTGGAAAACTGGAAAAGATAAGTGGGGACTTCTGCGGACGGACGTGATGGCATTTTGTTTGCTCTCTCTGATTTTTGGTGGAAAATATTACCTGCGGTCGTGATAACCTTTTTTTTGCTCTTTATATTGATTTTTAGTGGAAGACAGGACGTGTGGGCGGCAGACTAAGAAAACCTCTGAAAACGGGCGCTGGGGAAAAAGGGGTTAAGAACCACTGGTGTAATGCAATAAACCCAATGCCCAAACCAGCAAGCTATAAGCAAGCACAATCAGTCTATTTGTAGAAGCATCATACCTGTAGGCTTACGGTTTGCACCAGAGTTGTCAATCGGGCTCGAGCGGGTTGGGCCGGGCTCGGGCTGGGATTTTAAAAAATTGTCTGGCTTCGATTTGGCCGGATGCCAGGGCAACAAAAGAGACTTGAAGTGATAGATATCAATTCATCAAATTCATTTCTGTAGCTTCAAGTTTGTTGACTTAATTTTTATTAACTTTGTTTATAATTTATTTTTTGCATTTATCTTTAAGTATAAAAAAATTTAAGGATATTATACAGCACGTACTGGTTGATTCCATTTTCTTGATTAAATATTGCTTTTCGTCACTACTGGTGTGACTGCAGACAGAGCCGGATTTGCCAATAAGCTAGGCAGGCTGAAGCCTAGGGCCTTGGAGAAATAAAGAGCCCAGTCACGAACAACGAAGACCTTCTTTTTATCAAGGAATTTTGCGAAAAGCAGCTGTTTTGGGTTTGGCAATTCTGCTGATATTTGGAGGTCGAGTTTCGCAAATGTTTTTTGACATTTTGTTTCTACTATGGATGTGTAATAATACTATCGATTCAGACCCGGGGGGTCGATATTGGAATTTCGTTGGCGAGGGGCCAAACTATGTTTACTTAAAAACGGGATTTTTGCGAAAAGTAGCAGTTTTGGGTTTGGCAATTCTGCTGATATTTGGAGGTCGAGTTTCGCAAATGTTTTTTGACACTTTGTTTCTACTATGGATGTGTAATAATACTATCGATTCAGACCCGGGGGGTCGATATTGGAATTTCGTTGGCGAGGGGCCAAACTATGTTTACTTAAAAACGGTAATTTTACGGAAAATAGCAGTTTTGGGTTTGGCCATTCTGCTGATATTTGGAGGTCGAGTTTCGCAAATGTTTTTTGACATTTTGCTGTAACTATTGATGTGTATAGTAACAGCTCAGATGGCCGAGTGGTATAGAGCGTCTGTCTCTTGAGCTGTAGACTCTGCTTTGATTCCGAGTCGGGTCAAACCAATGACTTTAATATTGGTATTCACAGCTTCCCTGCTTGACGCTCAGCATTAAAGGGATGGCGTGGAGAACAAGCCGGCAAGTTTACTTGTTGTGCCGTTGTGAAAGGCACTTAGCGGGATTCCCCCATCTTGGTGTGGTAGACAGATGGCTGGCAACTCCTAAGCGAGCTCGTATAGCGGTTTGATCGCTTTCTTGTGATAGGAAGATAAATATACAACTACTGTAACTGTACTGTATTATTAACATTGACTCAGACCTGGGAGTCGATATTGAAATTTCGTTCGCAAGGGGCAAAAAATTTGGCCAATTTAAGAACAGCTGTTTTTTTATTTAGCAGTTTTGATTTTGACAAATTTTGCTAAACTTTACACGTTATCGGTTAGATTTTTGTTGTTTGCGTGAATTTTGGATGTTTAATGTTTATCCGAAGTTTATGTTTGCTTTAACGGCTATTTGCAATATCGCATAAAGCATAATTATCTTTCTTTTGCGGTTGCTTTTGTTGCTGCCGTGTATGGGGTGCCGTGTGTAAAGCTACGCAATATAAAATTTTGCATCATTTTTTGGTTAATTTTGGTTAAATTACATGCAATATCATATATTGTTGCAATTTATCTATATTGCTGCAATATGTGTTAAATTGTTGCAATTTATCTATATTGCTGCAATTTGAGTAAATTGTTGCAATTTATCTATATTGCAAAAAAACACTTAAATCGCCTTTTAATTGCCATGGTGATATGCCAACTAAAACAATCAGTGTTGCCCTTTCCCTTTTTCCATGAACTCATGTAGTGTACTGGCCTGAGGCGCTGTTGTACTGACTGTGCAGTGTGCGCTTATTGGTATGGCTGAAACATTTTGAAACTGTAAAGTGGCTTGGAGTTTGATTGATAAAATACTGTGTTATGATTGGTAGATACAATTGCGGACATATGCAAAAATATTGACGTATACGGAAGGCAAGTTATGAGCAAGCTACCAGTACCCATGCAGGTATCGGTACCAGCCATGTAGCAGTTGCAAGATATGGAAAGTTGTCAGAAGAGATAGCTAGACTCCCACGTGGTTTTGTGCTTGTTATTCTTTTAGGTAACTTAATAAAATTAGTCTAGCTATCTCTTCTGACAACTTTCCATATCTTGCAACTGCTACATGGCTGGTACCGATACCTGCATGGGTACTGGTAGCTTGCTCATAACTTGCCTTCCGTATACGTCAATATTTTTGCATATGTCCGCAATTGTATCTACCAATCATAATACAGTATTTTATCAATCAAACTCCAAGCCACTTTACAGTTTCAAAATGTTTCAGCCATACCAATAAGCGCACACTGCACAGTCAGTACAACAGCGCCTCAGGCCAGTACACTACATGAGTTCATGGAAAAAGGGAAAGGGCAACACTGATTGTTTTAGTTGGCATATCACCATGGCAATTAAAAGGCGATTTAAGTGTTTTTTTGCAATATAGATAAATTGCAACAATTTACTCAAATTGCAGCAATATAGATAAATTGCAACAATTTAACACATATTGCAGCAATATAGATAAATTGCAACAATATATGATAATTTTATATTGCGTAGCTTTACACACAACGCCCCATAGCCGTGACTAATTTTACTTAACTTCTTTTGTTATAGCTTTGCTATCATTTTTTATTTTCGTCTGGAATCGAAACGCGTCATGGTTCGTTGAGCGTTGTTTGGACGATTTCGAGCGTTCAAGCAGTTTACGTGTTTCTGTTTTTTTTTTACTGCTAAGTTATGACTTATGCCAGAAGTGTTATATTTTTTTGAAAGCATTTTGAATTGCAATTGAAGTTTAATTTGAAACATATTTGTAATAAAAAGTAGTAATATTGCAATATGCTATAAACTATAAATCAAAACTAGCTCCCACTATAAAACTAGCTCCCACTATAAATCAAAACTAGCCAACTTGACTTACGGAGTGCCGCAAGGATCATCGCTAGGCCCGCTACTCTTCCTACTCTACGTAAATGATCTTCCATCGGCTAGCAACTTTGAAACAACTTTATTTGCTGACGACACGTACTTAATGCTGGCGGACAAAAATTTAGCAAATCTGGAGCGCAGGGTTAACGAAGAGCTTCAAAACATTGACCATTGGTTAAAAAAAAATAAATTGTCCTTAAACCGTCAAAAAAGTCATTATATGCTCATCAATAAACGGCCCAGTGTATCATGTATTGCTGATTTACAATTGTCCTTAAACTCCCACGTCCTAAAATGGCAGCAAACAGTGAAATATCTGGGAATTTTTGTTGATGAAAATTTGAATTAGTCTACCCACATTCATCAATTGTCACTTCAGCTTGCACGATACTCTGGTCTGTTTTATCGACTTAGAAAATTGGTTCCACCTGACGTAATCAGAATGCGTTACCACAGTCTAGTCCAGTCTAAAGTTCAATACGGCATTGCTGTCTGGGGAAATGCTGCCAAAACCCGGCTACAAGAACTGAATCTCAGATTAAACAATATTATTCGAACAATTGCTTTTAGTAGCAAGTTTTGCTCCGTAACACCCCTATACAAAAAACTAAAACTTCTAAAATTGACTGATGTTTACAAATTGGAACTCGCAAAAATCATGTATCAATTCCACGGTGGATTACTTCCAAAATCTTTCTATGATCGCTTTGCAAAAATTAATGCTGTTCATAATTACTCGACAAGACAAACAAAAAATCTTGTGTACTTTAAGCCTCGTGTTAAGAAATCGATAGGAAAAGAATTAATATTACATATGGGATCTAACTTATGGAAGGACATTGATAATTCAGTTAAAAACTGCAGCTGGTTTTCTTTCAAAAAGTATTATAAAAATTTTTTAATTGACAAATATTAGCTTCCACAACCGAATTGATGTTAAGTTAATAGAAAATTTCAGACTCAAACTATCTAAAAAAATAAGCATGATAACGAACCTTGGAAATCAAATTTTCTGCGCTCAGCACCTTCGGCGCATTGCTCGCAAAGCTCACCTTGGTATTTGCCTGTGACCTTCAGTGCTTTTGTTATTGTGAATAAATTGTTTTTCTTTTTTGTTTCTCATGCAACTTTTTTTGACGTGATTTATTATTTTAATGTATTGTACCTTCGCTTGACCGTTGTAAGGAACTAAACAACATATTTGTTTTGTGTATTCTTCATTATGTACGTAGCTTTTTTAACTTTTTTGCTGCTTTTCGTCTTTTTTTTTTTTTTTTTGTGTTTGTTTCTAGTTTGACTCTTTTACAAATTACTCAAAACGAAGAGGAAGCACCTGACTAGATAACTTTCGGGTTCTTCGGTGTTTCCTAGACTGGTAAAGTTGTGTGCTGAAATACTTTCACTCGTATTAGCCTGCATTGTTTTTGCCAGCCTTGAAATAAATAAAACCTACCTAAACCTACCTACTATGGTTATTTTTTTGCACCCTTTTGTTATGATTTTTAGACTGAAAACTGGAAACACTACGCGTAATTACTTCTGACTCAGCAGTTCTGGCACATCGACGCCTGCATTTTCAGTTTTGAAAGGGCAACACTTTTGCTTTTCTCTTTCGTCGAAATTCTGCCAGAATGACAGTGGTTGTTTTGTGCAGTTTAATTCTAGTCTACTGACATATCGGTATTGATAGATAATTACAGCCCATATTTTGCATCTTGCAGAGCAGCCATAGTATACCTAAAAACAAAACAAGATTGGTAAAACAAGTTCTTCTGATGTTCAATCACTTGGCAAATAAACTGAATTAAAAATTGAGATGCGGGTAGTACCAGACGATAGACCACAAGCGGCAGGCCTAATCTAACCGACTAATTATGACTGTGTATGGTTTGGGTAAGGGGTACTAGGGGTAGTCAGCTAAGCGATGTGGAATTATTTGTGTACCGCAGTTTAGTGTTTTAATGCAGACTACAAACAGACAAAGCAGTCTTGCGGTAAGCCTTTCTGGATTGCAGATAGGCTGAATCAGTCCAGCAGCTACTGAACCAGCATTTCTTCACAGTTCACTGTACATAGGCCAAAAGTTCTAAATTCAAGTTTTGCACAACCCGCAAGTTTGCCAGAAATTTTGAAAGTTACTGGGTAACTGTGTAAAATTTTTTGTTGCTGCTAGAGTTACGGTAAATTGCTTTGTTTGTATAGCCAATAGTTTTGAAACGGTGTTACTAAATAGTACATGTCGGCGATGTCAACGATGACCGCGATGTCAACGATGTCCACGATGTCTGCGATGTCCGCAATGTCCGCAATGTCTGCGATGTCAACGATGTCCGCAATGTCAACGATCTGCGAAATTGCGATGTCCGCGATGTTCACGATGTCCGCGATGTCCCAAATAGCGATGTCCGCGATGTCCAATCTGATAGAGAACGCAGAGCACACTAATTTACAGGTAGGCTATTTATTTAGAGCACTGAAGCACTGCAGTGAATGTAAAGCAAAGCAAGAAAAAAGAATTTACGGTGGTTTACAATAAGGTTGACCCTAGTTAAGATTCAGAGAGGTTGGATTAGGCCAGAAGCAAAGTGCGTCAAAATATGATCCGAAAATACCTGGCTTATTCTATTCATGGGGCAGAGATACCTAGACATCATGGGGTGGGTTAGAATAGGGCAATAGGCCTACCACAGTACCCAGGTACCAGAGTACATAGCGCAGTTTGATTCTGAACAATTTCGCACATCGCGGACATCGCAACATGGGACATCGTTGACATCGCAATTTGGGACATCGCGGACATCGTTGACATCGCGGACATCGTTGACATTGCGGACATCGCGGACATCGTGAACATCGCAGACATCGCAATTTGGGACATCGCGGACATCGTGGACATCGCGGACATTGTTGATATCGCGGACATCGTTGACATCGCGGACATGTACTATTTAGTAACACCCTTTTGAAATGAGCATGTTTTGTTAATGATTGGAAAAGTGATTGCCAGTATTTTGTTAGTTTGATTTTTAATGTACTGAACCATCATCAAGTGACATGGCTGAGCGGAATTGGCGTTGGGCTTTGAAACCAAACATCACGGGTTCAAATCACGACTTGGTCGACCCCATTTCACACATGATTGTGTGGCTGTTGACTTGAAGAGCGCAAGCTCATATAATACCTAGTCTTCCTCGTTGATCTGTTCTTTCAGGTTCAGTTTTTTATCATAACTCCTTAATTATTATTATTTTTATTATGTACCTCACTATATTTTTATTATATACTTACAAACCACTGAGCACTGAGCAGTTGCAGCGCTGCGGTAAAATTGCCTTCTGAACTATTTGTCCATTTTCCTTTTTAAACAGACACTTTTGCGTAAAAACAGGAGTCGAACAGGAGCAGGAGTATAAAAAGTAGTCATTGACCAGGATCAGGAGTCTGGTTGGTCAAAACAGGAGCAGGAGTCCAAAAAAGGCGACTTCGTACACCTCTGGTGCAAATGTATGTTGAGCATTAGGGGATGATTTAGCAAAATAGATCATTTTTGGATATTGGGGAGGATGATTTAGCAAAATTGATCATTTTTTGGTATTGGGGGATGAAATTGGCTTGTATGGGGAATTTTCCACTTCCATGAAATACATTGGGGAGATGCTGCCAGATTATTGGGGGGATATATCCCCCTCGTTCCCCCTGGATTTGCATCCATGTTGATTGAATTTCAGAAAAACATTGGCAGTCATGTGACAAATCTCATCCTACAGGCCAGAAAACTTCATCTATTTTAGTGCCTACCCCGTATGACATTGGGCCTATTTGCATTAGCGGGTTTGATTATGCAGGTTACATGCTTCAGTTTCAGTTAGGAAGATTTTTTAGTTTAACCGGCTGTTCTTTCAACGCGCTTTTTAGCGGGTTGAACCTACTCGTTGCTAGTGAGTAATTTCCAGCCCGCAAAGCTTACTGAAGCAAAACGACGTAAGTTTGCGTCTGACCTCTGACGTAATCGTGTTGGATAGTGCATGTAAATCGGCATAATATACTGGTAGGCACAGGCTCCGGTGACAACTTCATCGCTTGGCCTGCAGTTAAACGTGTCCTCCCTGCATCCTCTTAACACTATCCTACTGTGCAGGAAGTCATAGACTTAAAGACAGCTAAAATAGAATAGCTAAACTGATTAAGAGAATATTAGTTACCAGTAACTAAGCCTATTGCACTGCATTCAAGGTAACAAGCATTGGAGATTTGTGGTGCTGTGCATGGCACTGATCGAGTGCTGGTATGAGTTGTAAACTTGCTGGAAAAGTTGCTGTTATTACAGGTATGGTAAGTTTTTGATGGTAACTTTGATTAATGTTTAATGTACTGGTACTTTTCCAAGCTCTGTTTTGCTGCCAGGTACTTTTATCCTGCTTATTGGGTATATTGGTAATGTTCCCTACCAGCTGTGCGTATTCTTCTGTTCTTGTTTTATGATTTCACATTCATTTATTTTTTTTATTTGAACAAATACACAATGGTGCTTGGCATCACACCAATGCACACTAACATGTGAAAAAAATTAACACATAAACTAACAAAAGATTGGCTAAAATAAGGAGGAAACCATCACAAAAACAAAACAAAAATTAGTAAATAAGACAACATATAGTGTGCAGATCAAATTTTTTCAAACGCCTTTTAAAGGGTGCTACAAAATAGTACATGTCCGCGATGTCCACGATGTCAACGATGTCTGCGATGTCCACGATGTCCCAAATTGCGATGTCCGCGATGTCAACGATGTCCACGAGAATGCGGCACCCCAAAGTCAACCAACGTGAATGACAAAGCCCACCAACTTCAAGGTATTTCAAATCTGTATCAACAATGCCCTTCATAACTCCTTGGCACATTAGCAAAGCATAATATTGATCACTGCTGAGGTTTTCTATTGCTTTGTCAGGAAGAATAGAAAATTGATCATTTAGAATAGGTTGAAAATTATCAACAGTCCAGGATGACACTCTTCTATTTAGTTGTTTGCCGATCATCCCAAAAAACGAATCTGGCCCTTTTGTTGAACTGTCTAATTGCTGAAATATATGCCGGAGTGGAAGTTCATTGAGATGCAGCAAGCACACAATCCATTGTAATGGATGCCCACGCTTGGTTTCTAGGGGAGGCAATACAACCGGACTTTTTTCCCGTCATAGTTGTGGTTCCATCTGTTCCAATAACTTATAGCCTATTGTTCATAGATACTTTTTCAAGAGCGTTATATATCGCTTGAGCAATTTGTTTACCAGTTCCATTTGTTGGAGTAACATGGGTAATGTAAAATTCATAAAGGTTCACCTACCAGTGAGTAGTGTTCTTCAGTGATCGTTTTTCGATGATAGCTATTGCCTTGTTTCACACTTATGATGGTAGCATCCTTTCTTCCATCAACATAAATCCCATCAACCGCTCCAAATTGTAATTCTTCATCTTTTTGAATTTTCTCTCTATATTTTTGTCTCTTTCTTCTTAGTTCACTGCGATCAATGACGTTCGTTTTGTTTGTATCGGTTACAATGCCAAATGCTTTGAGAGTGGCAGTAGCAATAGCAGCTCCTGCTCTATCAGAAATACCAAATCTTTCACAAGTTACAGCAACTTCTCTTAAGGATGACCTGTTTTGCTCGATTTGTTGATTCGAAAACAATACGTTAATCGAAGAGGCAGAAGAACTTTTCTCACTTTCGCTAGTATCACTGCCAATCTCTGTCATCGTCATGTCAAATGCTAAATCGAAATTGATTGAACTTGTCGAAGGTACATCTTTTTCTTCGGATGTAATCAATTTTTCTACAGCATTTGTACATTTTTCTTGTTTGGGCCCCTTTTGGTCATTGCAAAAAGCATAATTATTTTTGTCCATTCGTAACTTATACTTCTCTTCAGGCTTGCATCTTTGACTTTTGTCGTTACAATATATATCAAATAATTTCCTTGTAATTTGTAGGAACAGCTTTGCTTTTTCACAGCTTTGCTTTGTGCTCAAAAGTGCTTCCCGATCTTCTCTTTTTTTTGGAATCGAATCAATTTTGTGGAATTCATTTACAAGTTTAGAAATTCTCTTAACTTATAGCACTATCACTTATGCAATACATTTTGCAATGAATCCAAATCAAAAACAATTCTTCAGCAACAGTATTTGCTGCCTCTTTCTGTCTCCATTTATCTTCAAAAATAAGCCTCTACAGTACATCTTGTTTAGTAGGAAGGATTCCTGGTTTAAATTCACTTCGACTTGTAAATTCATAGTAATCAACACACTGCCGCACATGCCTAATGGCAGATTTTCTGGTCAGCATAATTACATTAGATGTTGCATTAGCCTAGATGTAAAAAAACTATTCCAAAAGCACCTAATCAAAAATGTTTATAAAATGTAAAATTTTATCTTCAGCAGTCTTAAAATAGTATCAACCAGAT
Source organism: Trididemnum miniatum (assembly GCA_964006365.1). Classification (NCBI taxonomy): domain Eukaryota; kingdom Metazoa; phylum Chordata; class Ascidiacea; order Aplousobranchia; family Didemnidae; genus Trididemnum; species Trididemnum miniatum. Next base: position 13,555,674 of record OZ023234.1, on the reverse strand, counting down.
TTAGGTTGTAGTTGAACTGCTATTTCCTTCGCTGGAAATAGTTTAACAGGCGCAGGTCATAAAATAGGAGTTAATAGCATTTATGAGCATGCACATACCGTAACTAAGTACTCTAGAGCTTTTTTAGCGTAACTTTTTATTTAATGTAGAAAACTCAGCAAAATGTAAGAGAAATATCAAATATGAGCACTAAATTTTTGTAAAAGTAACATTTTTGCAAAAATAGTCATTTTCTAGTGCCTATACACAATAATGTTCTAATAGAGGTAATATAAACTTGTACCTTCCAGTCATTTTGAGCCATTGATCCACTTTCTGCCATCTGTGGTTGCTGAGATATTGATGTTTTTTTAAAATAGTCCCTTTACAAAACCTTAAGGGGGGTGTGCCTGCGCCCCTTAAGTGGCACCGACCAAAATTTGCGTTAAAATGTGTTTTTGGGGTCAACTGCCAATTTTGGCACACTTGGCTTTTTGATTTGAAAAAAACACTTTTTTTCACTCCACCCTAATATACAGTAGTCTAGCTGGGGTTTTTGTTTTGTGGTACCGGTATGTATATACAGAAGCACTAGACTACTTGAAAAGATTATCTTTGAAGTTCTTAGAACAATCTCATATCGTGTGATGTGACTGGACAAGGTTAAAACCGTGGTTGTCAGAGATAGTGAAATTTACGGGGCTCGTTTCTAAGCCGCCTTGTTACAACGGATGGTTTACTTTAAAGTGGCTGATAAGAATTCCCCAATACGTCATCGTGTAACCGGGGCATGCTAGTCTATGGAGTGGAATGGAAGACGATTTTTCCATATTTCATACTGCAAAATTTCCATTCCACACTAAAAAAATTTCATTCCATACTAAAATATTTTTCCATATTCCATTCCATTCTTCCGTACTAATGTAATTTAACGTATATAATGGTAAAAATGCACTATTATTAAATGATGCGACATGCGCGTTATCTGCAGGATAAGCTTTCCCCGTGACGTAACTAGGCCTTTTGGAAAGGCAAATGCCCAGGGTCTATTTCCAGGTGTTCAGAGGTGTATTGGGTGGAAAAGTGGATATCTGCGGACGTAATGACCTTTTTTTGCTCTTTACTTGACTTTGGGCTGAAAACGGACGTGATTACCTTCTAAGAACCTGTCCTTTTGCGCGGTGAAAATATATTTGGCCATGTAGTGTGGCTTCAGAGCCGGCAGCAGAGCAATCGACTGAGGGGGTCAAAGTTTGAAATTAAGCGCAGAAGTGGATGTCTTCTAAAGAGTAAGCTTGTTGATTGGGGGGTGGGGGGGTGGAGCATGTTGATTGGAGAGGCCAGGCCCCGCTTGGCGCTGGCCCTGCATGGCTTTAAATTGTGCCCCCTTCAAATTCCTGGGCACGCCCCTGTTGGGCAATACCCAGGGTCTCAGCTAATCCTAGTTACGCCCCTGAGCTTTCCAACCTAAAACTAGTCATGCTCATTCGTTGAACATTCCTACATTGCAAAAAAACAATAAATAAACACATGCATGTAAACATAATCGCAGTGGCGTAGCGAAAATTCTTAAAAGGGGGGCTTGATTTCCACATTTTTTTCAAGCATATCTTTTTTTGGCAGAACAAATTTGAAACTGATTGAGACACACGAAAAGCTCTAGGGGGGTCTGGGGGCATGCTCCCCCAGAAAAAAATTGAAAATTGCTGTAATGGTTATTTTGGTGCTTTTAGGATAATTTTCAAGCAAATTTTGTTTAAATTTCTTGACCCTGATTCTGAGTGCTTAGTCAAATATGATGCATTTTGTTCCCACACTTTCGATTATGCGTGCTTAAGGTGTAAGGCTTATTGCTATCGAAGAGGTTCGAAATTATGGAAAAATTGTATACATCCAAAACACTTTTGAAAATGGCTAGTGGATGGATGTGTACCCTTGGCCCTCATCCTACCCTTCTGGATCTGTCCCTGGCCATGAGCTACAGAAATCATCGAAAGAGTCCGGCATATTTCAGATACTTCGCACCATCAGTTTTGTTCTTTTTTACTAAAGCGCAGAATCAAAAAGGGGGGGGGGGCATGGCACAATGCCCCCCTAAATACGCTCCTGCATAGACGTAAACAACGTATTGATGCTTAACACAAAAAGAACAATACAGTCAGTCACTACATGCTAAAAACTTACACTGCAGAACCGAAAAGTGACTAATTATCCTCATTCTAGTTTGGTAGTACTTCGCAATTGTAAGTTTTGATATATACTGTATATGTAGTTAGTATGGAAGCATGGAAGACGATCTTCCATTCCATTTTTCAAATCTTCCATTTCATTCTGAGCATCTTCCATATTCCATACCAAAATTCTTCTTCCATTCCATTCCATAGCATGCCCTGCGTGTAACCCAGACACGCGTTGAGTTTGGGTAAAAGCACATCTGCATTGCACATAACGTTTTGGGGATTTCTTGTCAGCTGTAAAGTGAAACATCCATTGTAATATGAAGCAGCTTAAAGATGAAGAGTCCCAAATTTACCAAAAACGTAAGCAAAACTTTAGGTCTTGCATGAGCAAAATTTTTAAGCATCAGCATAGCCCTTTCCATTAGGTTTTCTCAACAAATACTTTTCTTTGGCAGGGGCTGCCAGTGGTATTGGGCATGCTATATGTTCAAGGTTTGCGCAGGAAGGAGCTAGTGTTGTTCTTGTGGATCGCAATGAGAATAAGCTGAAATCAGCTTATGGATCTGTAATTTCTGATTATGGAAATAATCATGTGCATGAAATTGGTGATGTGACAAAATCCAGCTTTGCTAAGCAACTTTTTACCAACGTGGAAGTAAGTTTTTTTAGCTTTACATACCGGTATTATGTACAGATTAGAAGCGTTGTCTTGTGCTTGTGTTTCTAGAGTTGGCAATTTCCTTCGGTTTTAGGGGTTTGCACATTTGAATTGTTTTAAAAAAGTACTTAAATGTGATCATCTGCCTAAAGCGATTAATTGCGAAGGTATTAACACTGGTCTAGATGTTGAATGCTAAACAGACCGGGATAATATCCCTTTCATATTCTTCCTTTGCTTTTGTGTTTTATCTTATTACCGTTACATATCGGTGATTTTTTTGGAATGTTTGAATCAAACGCTCGTTTAAATTTTTTTGTAGTTTTAAACTAATTGTTAGTCCAAATTTTTCAACTGCTGTCATTGTACTTTGCAGAATAAATTTAATGCACCCGGCCATATTCTTGTGAATTGTGCCGGTATAACTCGCGATAGCTTATTTATAAAAATGAAAGAAGAACAATTTGATGATGTAATGGAGTCAAATTTGAAGGTGAGTAGATTGGTTTTTAGTTGATTAAATTTAGAAAGCTTTCAACTGTACTACCCTTGTTTTTTTTAAGTTTTTAATGATATTGTGGCGATTACGTGATAAATTTCTGTTCCTTTCCGTTTACTTTGCAGCTAAATTTCTAAGTCAGGCAATATTGCAGAACGCCTTGCAGCTTTCAATCGTGTCTAGTTAAATTATTACCAACAATCTTTAATTTTTGTGTTCCCATAATATTTCCTGTTCCCAACATTGCAATTCTATGTTTGCTTATTTTACCTACTTGCGCTTATTACTAGAAACGTTATCTTCCTTCGCTTGCTAGAAATCTCACAGTTATTGAATTATTTGTTACGTTTCACATGAGAACTAAACTGAGCTAAATTCTGCTTGGGTTTCATGAATTGGTGTCGCCAAAACCTAATCTGTGCCTTTATTTTGTGTGATCGTTTAAATATGCATGCTCTCGCTGAAATAAAGCTCTTCTGCTTCTGCTTTCGAGATGTCCTGACCTTGAGATTGAGACTCGCAATTCTCAGCGCTTTATGACATCGAAATAAGAATTCACAACATTATCAAGAAGGAAAAGAGTTTCTCCTTTTCAGTTTGATCTGGCAAAAAGTTTTTTTCTTTTCATTTGTGAAAATAGTACTACATTTTGTAAACTGGCAAGACAGGTCATTGTTAGTTTCAAAGCTTGTTTAGATTTGAAGAATGCCCACGCCTAAACCAAATGGAGATTCAATGAGATTAACTCTGGGCTCTGTGCTAAACGGGCAACACCTGATAATGATTTTATTTGAAGTGGTGGGAAGCAAAGCAATTTTATTTGAAGATTTTTTTTTTATTTTCAGTCGGTATTTGTCATGACTCAAGCGTTTGTTTCAGCATTAAAGTCAAAGGAAGGCTTGAACAGTGCATCGATCATTAACATATCAAGCATAGTCGGAAAAGTAAGTGTTCTCTTAGTGCTGTAGCATTTGGATTTCCATCATTACAAATGAAACAATCAGTTTTATTCACAAATGGGTCAATAGTTAATCTTTTTCGTCTTTGATAGATCCACGTAGAGTATTTTGGACCATCCAAATGTGTCAGCGGCAATTTTTACTGATTTCCATACTGGTAATGTTAATTGCTCAACGTATTTTGCGGCAATAGTTGGATTTAATGGCGTCGCTGGAAGAGTCGCAAGTTGATTTTGCCTGCTCAAACTCGAAGATTGAATATTCAAGGGGCAATTGCATTAATGTGAAGCACCAAGTCTTTAGGGCTGACGAAGAGTTACGTGTCATCGTTTGAACTTGCAGTAAATTCGTCAAGCTAGTACCAATTAACTCAACATCCTTATCGCTTAGTTACATTATTATGCCATAGCTTAATAGCTAGTATGTTTAATTTTATGCGCAGGGTGGAAATATCGGGCAAGCTAATTACGCTGCATCTAAAGCAGGCGTCATCGGATTTACAAAAACTGTTGGAATGGAGCTTGGAAGGTGGTTTTTGAGTACTAGTCTTATGTCAGGTGTTTTTTGAGGCGTTTTAAAGTCCTGAGATATGAAAATCAAATCCCTGGACTTGGGAAAAACTATGAAAAAAAAAAAAACAGCTTTGAGTCCCTACAGGATTGTTTTGAGCATCCCACTATATCCTTATGACGAACATGCTTATTTAGTAAACTTTTATTGCTTAGAATCTTATTTTGAAAAGCGTTGATGAGCCAATTGTATGGTAATTAACCAATGGTTTAGAAGGTTTGCTTGTCTGCAAGATATATGAATGAAATAGCATCGTTGCGGAAGACATTAATGTCTGAGTATTTATTTTACGATATTTCAATATCTTGCAGATTCGGAGTTAGATGTAATGCAGTTCTTCCTGGATTTATTAAAACACCGATGACTGATGCTGTACCAGAAAAAGAATTAATGAAAGTAAGTTGTTTCATACCGACCGGTTAGCTCCGTGGTTGAGACATTGCTATCGATGCGGTTGGTCTAGAGTTCCATTCCCGAGCCAGTCCAATCGGACACAGTGTCGCCAACGGCTCGCCACCGCTGCGATGTTTTTTCAAAACTGTGTTGCCCAGGCGCTAAGCCTCGGAGATGAACCCGTCACTCGTTACACGCTTCGGCGTACTACCGCGAGTACAATGATTTGATTTCAAGTTGTTTCGTAATATTTCTTATCGTAAAACAAGTGACTGACTCAGATTTTTGAGTTCATATATATTTACCTGTTTTATTTCATAGGTTATTCCTATGATCCCAATGAAACGTATGGGAACGCCTGAAGGTCAGTTTGCTGTTCCATAATTTATTAGACGAAGAGTAGCTCATTTTCTCGACCGCGTACTCTATTCGGTAGAATTTTAGCAAGAATGCATCTTTGTGCTTTGTTGGATTTGGTAGAAATTTTAAATCTTCAAGTTTTGCACCCCCTATCCAACCGTTTGTTGAATGTAAATGACCAAAATCTTGCATCTAGCCATAGGCGTTGATTTTTTGTTGAAGTAAATCAATTGCAGGGGGGCGAGAAGTTTTAACGTAGTTCACTCGTTTAAGTGTTTGTGGAAATGATTCTGCTGCCTGTAGCTAGAAGTTTATGGTCGATGATAGTTCGTAGTAGCAAGTTTGCATGCACTTACGTCTTTGATACAAGTCGCGCGGTCGCAAACATCTGCCGATAATCATTTTTTACAGCATGTGGCGTCGCGCTCTCACCGACATGACCCACTATAAGCTCGAGGTGACGCATCGCTGATTTTAGCAATAACAATACAAAAAAATGCATTTCGGCTATCATGTTCACGATTTAAGAAATCGTCAGTTCAATAATTATCTAACAATGAATCAAACGAAAAGTGTGAACGCTAAAAAAATTATATGTTTAATTATTCATGCGGCATTTAGGCTAACCTCCCAAGAACATCGAATGAAAGCTTGAACGAAGAACAGTTATGAATTGCAGCTTTATAGTACGTTTACTGCCCACAAAAAGCGATAAAACGAAGCGCGTCACGCAACAATTTGTTTTGCAAGGGGTTTGTTTTTTCTGTTTGCCAACTACGTGAAACCATGTCGCTGCTTATGACATAATAGCGCGTTGCGTCACTGCTTGTCGCGTGCTTGTAAAGCACTTGCGCAGTAAAGAAGTTGTATAGCTCAAGCAGTGAAAAGTGGCATTGCATTTGCGAACTTATTCCAAACTTGTTGCGGCGAGTTTGAGTTCTACACGCAGATTCATTTCTACACATTGACGGCAACATTGAGATCAAGAGCGTCAGCGTCATCACGGTGTGTGTTCACTGTTCAGAATACCCAAGTAAATACTAAATGCGTTGCTGCGTCTGAGTAGAGCGCAAGTACTTTTTCAGCCTGCGCAGCGTGGAAAACAATATAAGTCTTCAAAACGCAGATGAAATTTGGTACCATGTCTGCAAATGCTTGATTTTGTCGCATATTTTTGGTAATTTTGGTTACTGAAATCAGACGATTCAGTCTCTTGAACGGAGCAAATAAGAGTCGACGTTCGCGCACAATATCCGCAGAATTCCAATCGCCTTGAAACTCAAAGTTTCTATGTCGTTACGTGACAAAGTTTCATCTTCCAACAAGCATCGCAAAAAATTTTATATTTCGAGAGGCCGTTATTGGTAGCGTCATAAAAGAGAATTTCAGCGGCTCGACAAACTTTTTCGCTTAAAGTGATGAAACATTCTTCTACCTCATCATCAGTAACGGCACGACGGAGTCTTGGAATAACCGGGAAATTTATCTTCACATCCAATGCCTGTACGTTACTTCCTGCAAATAGTTGCTTGCCGAAAGTGTTCCAATGTCAAGGCATTAGCAAGTTTTTGAACCCAACCATTCAAATCTCTGGTGGTAGCTCAGCGTGACTGGCATTTGACGTAAATGGGATGAATGATGCCAAAAAGTTGTTGCAGCAAACGAAGAATAAAATACATTTCATACTTTTCAAGATTGAGAAGATGGGAAACGTTGATGAACGGACAGATCCCAAAACAGTTGTATCATCGTTCATTTCTTCCATTATATTCATCAAATTAGCGCAATTCGCTAAAAATGTGTCAATGCCATCTTTGTTATATGAGTTAAATTAGTGGCGTCTTTGAATCATATCTCACTGTTATACTCCTATTGATGACGAATGTTTTTGTACTTTATATTGTTGTCGATTGACATAATCGGTTTACGACTGTCTTTACAACAAAAGAAGCTTGCAGAAAATCACAAATAGTAGTAGTAGCGTCTTTTATTTCCACACCGTCAACACAATAAAAGAATGCAATCAGATTAAGGAAATATAACGCGGTACAAGAAAAGGGAATAGACAGCTAAACGATTAACGATATGGCATGCAGGTAGAAGGGGAGTTCACAGAATACAAGAGTGGGCAATTGGCGTGGTAGCAACACCCAATGATGATTTAACGTGATCGCTTTGTCGATGTAAAGCTGCTTCGACCGACAAGCGACGATTTTTTTTACCCCTGTCTTGTTACACAGGTTTCCATAAATTGTCGCTACAATTTCAAAAATTCGCCACAGTCTTTTTAAGATATTTTCAATCAGTTTGTTTTATAGTAAAGGGAAATGCTTCAAGTTCACGTAGATGCTTTAGTAAATTTCTACATGTGCACCATCAGTTGCACGTAGGATATCCAATCGTTATTCAATTTCTAGCCTTGTTCTTGCTAACATATCCACAGTAACTGTATCAAGTGCTCCAATTATTCGTTGTTGCAAATCACTAACGTCTCTGACTTTGGTTAGGTAAAGATATCCTTTACATAGCAAAACATGAAAAATTCCAATGATGTGATATCAGGGGAACTTGGCGGCCATGGAATGGGACCATCACGTCCAATCCATCTTTCTGGAAATGGGTCATTCAAAAATTGACGAACTTGAAGACCCCAATGAGGGGGTGCACCGGCCTGCTGGAAAACAACTTGTGGTTGGTACTGTTCAAGCTGTGGTGACGCATATTCTGTCGAAAGGTCGAGGTAAATTTGAGCTGTAATTGATTTCTCAGTGAAGAAAAACGGACTTGTAATTATATCATGCATGATTCCACACCACACATTTAGTTCAGGGAACTCTCGTTCAAGCTCGTAGGTTTCATGCGGATTCTGTGAGCCCCGTATTCTTGAATTGTGTCTGTTTATTAATCCAGAAACGTTGACTCGTCACTGAAACAAACACGTTTCAAAAATCCTGGGTCTGAATCTAATCTGTCTAGCATCGTCACTACAAATTCTTTTCGTCGTGGCTTATCTTCTGGCTTAAGGGCTTGCAGAAACTGCACTTTATATGCATGAAGTCGCAAATTCCTATGCAAAACTTAGTGAATAGTGGAGCGTGGGATCTGCAATTGGGTAGAAGCCCTGTGAATAGACTTTCTAGGGCTTCTGGTATATGCCACTCGCACAGATTCAATTTCTTCTGATAATAGAGGTCGGCCAGCTCCCTTTCTCTGGAACACACTACCAGTCTCCATAAACTTTTCATGCCATGCTCGAATGGTAGATCGTGCAGGTGGCTTTCTTCCAGTGGCGTAGCGTGACCTGACAGATGAGGCATGCAATTACGATGACGTCATTAGCTTTCTTATTCAATTCAACTTCAAAAATGTACTCATTAGAATTCGTTTAAGCGTATTAGGCAGGCGAAAAATTACCGCACATAACATCAGTTTATATTTTATAAAATACACTGTATGTCAAAAAATTGATTTCAATTCTTTGGTAATCCATCTATTACATTACTTTATCGCCTCATTTCAAGAAGGCTCCATGACGTCATACAATTGTTGAAACTAAACAACTGCGCTGTAAGGCACACAAATCGAAGATCATAAATGATACAATAATAATAATAACGTTTTAAATACAAAGCTAAATAGATAACTTTTAAGTGTCTGACGCTGTTTATACCGGTACCCTAATCCTTTAATATCCAAGAGTACGTGCGTCAAATGTCCCACAGTGTAGTAATTAGACAGTTTTGTCAATGATATGGCGCTTGCATTTCTCATGCCCGTGATGGCCTGAATTATCAGGTTAATGGCTGGTTTCAAAAAGTTCAAGTTCAAGTTTGTTTATTCGTCACCTACCACAACGGATAAAACAAAAACACAGGCATTACATAAATAACATAAGGATTAGTGACAGGGTGACTTCGAAGGGGACATGAGGTCTTCGAGTCGGAAGCCACCCTATTGAGTTAGAAAGGAATTCTGCGCACGTTATTCCGATCAATCTGAGAATGTTGTTGAGAATTTCTCGCTACAATGTAATTGAAAATATATATCAACTTTCATCCCATTCATCGAATGTTTACCAGCAGTTGTGAATCAAACCAAATGCCTTTCTAGTGACAATCCACATTTTTTTAAACTAAGTGAACATATTTTGTTACACAAATAGCATAGTTTTTCTTTCTTCAGATAAGTCTGGTATTGCTGAGTCATTTGCACAACTTGGAAGTTTTTCACAGCAGTAGTATCTATTCCACTGCTCCATTAACTAGGCTTTAATAAAAAATCTTACCCAGGCTGGTACCTGAAAAACATATTTATAGAATATTGGAAAAACAAAACACTGGACATCTATAAGACTCTGTGAATTTGAAACATACACGTGGCGATAGGCTGCAATATAATTTAAAACTACAGTACTTGATAAATGATATTCTGAAGCTTTTACGCAGAGGTAACAAAACACACTACAACAACACCTGTAACTGAATTTACACAGGAAGTTCCAGAAAACTCGTACCCCGTACAGTCACTCTATTTATGAAAAGCTATAGATAAATAATACGACGTCCTACAGTACTTCATCCAGGGTTAAATTTTGACAAGTCAATCATTCAATTCACTGCTGACAATTACTACTAATCAACACCAATTGACCAATGATCATGGGGAATTAGTGGTTAAAAGTTTAAATTAAAAAGCAGGAGATAATTTTCTATTAACTGGTGTGAAACCACAAAAAAGGACTATTAACATGAGCAATGTAATTTCTGCAGTTTTGACGATAAACCAAGATGTTAAACCTGTGTTATGATTCCAAGGGTAACAGTTGCTGAAGCATAATGAAGCTGATCATTCAAAAATGAGATAAAGGTTTTAATATCTGCATTGCAACTTCAATTACATCAAATCTTTTAACCAACCTAATGAAATAAGCATGGAAACAAAGCTAATCAAAATAATGTCACAGTATTTCTATACTGCTCCATACAGCAGTCGCAACAAATTATCATAACTAAAGAAATGAGAATTTTAACCAGTCACAAGCACAGCGTGACCAGCAAATGAAAACACACAGGGCAAACTTATGTTTAAATTGTAAGCAACCAACTTAAGGGTCAAAACCTAATTTGTAACATCATACAAAGCAAATAAGTTAGACAGGAATAAAAATACAGCAAGCCATACAGTGTTGTCTTTAAAAAATAATAAGCAAGGTCGGCAGTACAATTTGTTTGATGTTGAGCTTGCGCGGACCCAATATTTATAAACAGATAAACGCTACAATAAATTCTTGAATTAAAATTTCTTAAGCTAGTTTTGGTTTGTTTACTGATACTTATGTTGGGTCTCATGTAGAGTAAGCCGTCCATGTCTTTTATTGCCTTACACGGACGAGTTAATCTAGACACGGACACAGCTTACTCTAGACGAGACCCACTTACGTTCATCTGTGGGGTAGTTCTGCCAGAATCAAGCTTGAAATGTTAGAGCTGTAAAACTTTTTTGTTTCAACTTTTCAACAATATTACTAGTCGACAAACTTGAAGCTGTGACTTGGGCTTGGCTCATTGTCTCAGTTTAAAGATTGGCAGTGTCTATTTTGCCGCAAGTTAACCACAGGTCACACAAAGCCGAGCCAAACTCGATTAGTTACCCCAGGTCAGATGAAGTCATCCGTGGGATTACATCTTATTCTATTTTACTGTCTTCACGAACCCGATTGTTAACCCCAGGTCACACGAATTCAAAGTGATCTGAACCCAAGCCACCGAAGCGAAATGAATCGAAGCTGCGACGCGAATTGAACCCAAAACTAGTGCAGCGCTTCCCTTCTAACACGGCGCTTTATTCACTGAGCTATCGAAAAGTTGTGGCAATTCAGCACAAAACGGCGCTTAAAAACCCACAACATCACTTACGGCAAAATAGACCAAGAAGCTATTTTGCCATAAACGGCAAAATTGACACTGGTACCTTAAAGATTGATGAAAACTAATTTTACTACAGTACTACCGGTACCGGTATAAACTGTAACACTGCACCTACCGGCACCAATACCGGTATTCTATCCAGTATCTGTACAATGAATCTTAATTTCATTAAGATGATGTTCTTTTATACTGTATGCATTACCGGTACCGATATCTCAGACCCCCTGGTTTGGTAAGTCTACTTACTTCACACAGGTCATGTCCAGCAGACTAACAGCCCCCGCGCGTTTTCTGTCTGCCAACCTTAACCTAACCAAATCTAGCCTTAACCGAACCTGGGGGCTGATACTAGACCTAACCCCTTTGAACCAGCTAAGGTATATATGCAATACCGGTACCCTTAACTAGACCTATTACAACTAAACTCCTGCTTACTTATATTTTGCAGCTTGATCTCAGTCTCACAGCCTATCATTTTTAAACTAGTCTAGCTTATTTACCAGTAGTCTACCATACACAGCAGATCTGTAGTAGACTAGTCTCTACCATACTTTACCGTGTTGAATACCGTATATGATTACTCAGCGCTCACCAGTTACTGCGTCGTCTTACCGCGTAGACCGCATAGGCATGCAATTTGACGATTGCATGCCTTCTTACGTAGTTAGTCGCGTATTTAGCGCCAATCTGCCAATACAACTAGATGCAGAACAAAAAAGCAACTTCGAAAATTGCATGCCTATGCGGTCGTCCGCGGTGATACGCGGCTACTTTTAAGTGTTGCCATATATTAATGTTCAAAATGGTCTCCAAAGTTAATGCTTTTCTGACACAGTGAAAGTTCTCAGATTAAAATCGAGACAATTTTTTAGATATTTTTTCAAAAATATTATTATTAATTTTCTTTGATTGAATGACAATTGGCAAGGCATGCAATGCATGCCTTGCATGCATGGAGAATACGCCCCTGCTTTCTTCCATACTTGCGTGTAAAGTTTCGCTGTACTTGGATGACTGACTTTGCCTCTATAAACCAGGAAACACACTGGGCATTTTCCTGCGGAGTGCTCATTTTCATGAACTCTACTTTTGCTACTTTTCAAAAATTTTCGGCGTAATCACTAAACAAGTTGTAATTTTTAAGCCTAATATTTCCACAAGTACCTGTTAACAGAGGTGGGCATTTTTTCAGCTTGGATTGAAGCGCAGCGCAAGAAAGCGCAAAAGTTCTTAAAAATCATGAAACGCAACGCAAGATTCGCAATCTCTATAATTTTTATGACGGTTCGCAACGCAACTAGCGCAACCTAATTTTTAAAATAACTGAAGCGCAGCGCAACTTCCGCAATTAAGATTTTTTTGTCATGAAAGCGCAACGCAACTTTCGCAATTAAGATTTTTTTAGCATGAAAGCGCAACGCAACTTTCGCAATTAAGATTTTTTTAGCATGAAAGCGCAACGCAACTTTCACATTTAAGATTTTTTTGGCATTAAAGCGCAACACAACTTCCGCAATGAGGTTTATACAAAAGCGCAACGCAACTTTCGCAATGAAAAATTTAATGAAGCGCTACGAGCAGATATATAAGCAATGCAATTTTTTCTGGAGTTATTTTTATCTTTATATTGGTGCTTTTATCAGCACGCAGTTGGCCTCAACGCGACAACCATTTTAATGCAAGTAAATGTGGCAGGGTTTCGCGTGGTCAATAAACAGGAAAATAAAACGAGGGAAAAAAGTTGTTGCGTTGCTGCCCTGTGGCGTGCCGTTAAAAGCACCTCATCACAGTAAATCATTATTTTGCATATGCGGCAAAGTTCAGCACAACAACAAACAAATACGATTTATTCAACACTGAGAGATCGCTTTAAACACTTGCAATTTTCGCGAATGAATACAAATTTTTCAAAATTTCGGAGGTCAAGCTCGAACGTTTTGCTCTCAAAATATCAGATCCAATCGAGAAAACTCTTTCCACCGCCGCTGAACTTGGAATGCTGGTGTTGTATTTTAAAAACACTTCGATCCAGGCTTGCCGCTGATAAACTGGGAAGGAATCTTCGTTAACAGATTTGTGTTTTTTATTGGCCCATTCATCAAGAGTCTTGTGGAGAGAAGTGGCTGTTGGGACAAAAGCAATCTGTGGATTGGTTTGCAAATCCTAAAATGCATGTAATTCATGTTAAAATTGCTGTGTAATGCGCGATGCCAATGTAGCCCTATTAACTCATTCGCAAATATTGTTACCTTAAAAAAGTCATCGTCGTTATCTTGCTCTTCTACTTCCTCCACAACAGACTCATCTGACGTGAACTTGGCAACCTCGTCTAAAAGCTGATTCTTTACTTCAGGCTGAAGCTGTTGGTTGATTTTGTGTATGACGCCAAGTTTAAATTTAGGATGAATTGATGTAGCAATTAACATATCAACGTCATCAAAAAGATGTCCGAATCGACCAATAAAGCCTTTTGGTCTTTTTTCGAGAGAAGCAGGATGACGGAGTAAATGAAGCGCAAGTAATTTAGCATATTTGACATCCGATCTGCTCTGAAAGGCTTCTAATTTGGTCCTAAAAATGTACAACACGAATTAACAACAACATAACCATAGATTTTCACGCTAAGTAAAAAACTTATAGAAGCTTTTATGAAAATAAGCCATATGCTTTGCTTCAGCCTTGGCTTAATTGCTGAGCAAAATGACGCCAAAATAAATAAATAAGCAAAAATCTTCTTAATTAGCGATTGCTGTAGTGAATGCACGTGACGGCAATTATTCATTAGACTTGCAAAAACTTAAAAGTTTATTGCAATGCCGTAATTGGGCAATCGAAGGAGTTAATTTTTACTTAAACACCTTTATGACCCGAATATTGATTATAAAAAACAAACGCAATGTTTTAGTCTCTCGTCACTTAATTATAAAAAGCTAACACGGTATCATTACCTCAGCACGTAAAGAGTTGGCAGAAAAGCTCCCATAAAAGCATCTTCTTCGCTCTGTAGCTTGTCCAGACTAGCAGCAACTGGCTGCATGACTAAAAGATATTCTTTGATGACGTCTTTGTCGGTCTGAGCAAACGTAGCAATGTTGTTGGAGCTACAGATCTCGTTAATTTGAACCATTTTGCTGGATAGAAAATCATACAACACTTGTAGCGCATCGTAGAGAGAATTCCATCTGGTAGGACATGGAGTTAAGAGTTTCCGACCTAATTCACGCGAGACTGATGCGGCAACAACGTCAGAACAGTTTTGTTTGTTCCACAAAGCTTGAGCTTTTGCTTTAGTCTAAAATAGCAAACTTGTTTTCAACAAAGGCAATTATACTTTTCAATTTTTAAATCTATTCAAATATAAACATACATAAAACTCCGCAAATGTAATATATGTCAAGCTTGCAATGATATCGAAAAATGTGTTAGGTGCCCGAAATGAGCTTGTAAGAACCCGAAAAAGAACTTACTTAATTTTTTTTTTAATTTTTCTATTCATTCTCCACCTCATTTTTTCTGTATCTATTGAGACCCAACGTAGGTCCACAAAATGTCTTAAAAAAACTAATATCAGTACTTTATCAGAAATACCAATTTGATTACATTAAACTTCAAGTTATTCTACACATCTACGACAATATTGCTATCTATAGGCTACTTGCTGTTTCTCTCACCTTTGTAAAATAAGCACGAGGTCCAGAGGACAACCCAGGAACGTCTTCAACATCCCTTTTGGCCAGTAAGTTTAACGTGTGGGCGCAGCATCGCACATGATGGGATAATACGATGTCATCATTAGCATTTAGTTCATTCGATATGTCGATCATATCCACTTCGTCAGTTGTGGTATCAGTGTTATCTTGATTATCGTTTCCAAATTCGCGAAACGCTTTCACAAAATTTGCACCATTATCAGTGGTGGTGCTGACAACCTGTAACATGAAAAAACACTGTACCCTCGCTTGCGCTCGAATTTTTTGGATATTTGTTGGTAAAACTTCTGTTTAGCGCATTGGGTGAATTAGTTAGTATCAACTGAAAAGCAAAAGATAAAATTCGCTTCGGCATAAAATCAATGACGAATGCAGCGGGATCCTCTGCGCGTTACCCCCCCCCCCCCCCCCCCCCCCCGGCCTCTTCCGACACACGTAATAAGCCTTTATCGCTAAGGTTCTACTAAAACAATTGTACCTTAACGTGGAAAAACTCTTTCATGTGACAACCTTATAAAAACTCCAGCGTACGCCCAAGGACGTCGGCAGGAAATTTTGTAGGGGGTGGACAGACAACATACTGGTATAGCACTAACAGAAATACTGTTAAAAGTAAAATAGGCGATGATCCTGGTCATACTACCCCTAGACCTGGCCCTCTCTAAAAACTAATTGACCATGCCGCACTTGCCCATTAACAAATTTAATTCAGAAGATAAAATGGACAAACCAAGTAGCACTACCCCATAAGGCTCCTCTTTGCCACCCTCTTCCGACGCCGATGTGTACGCCCCTCGGTATATTTAAAAAAAAACAAATTAAAAAAAAAGCAGGTTTCATAAAAGTTTAGTTTTATAGTCAATATTGCATTCTCGATTGTAGGTCTGTGGTAAAACTCATTGAGTAACGAGTTGAAAACAAATTAAGGTTGAAAATGATTGAAAGAAAAATGCGGATCAAGTTAAGCGACTACAATGCTTTTACCTTTCTGTTAATACCAAAAGATCTGTGCACGTCTTGAATAGTATTGGCCAACACATCAAACGTATGAGCAACGGATAGCTCTTTGCAGCACAAAACCGCATAATGTCTTTTCAACTCCCTTCCATCAATCCAATGGACTGTCATTCCCAAAAAAGATCGATGATGCGCTGACCAGCAATCCGCTAAACAAAATAATTTTTATATCACAACTGTTGGACATGATTTGGTACGACGCAATGTAGTTTAGTTGTGCGATTAAGGAAGTTGAAGTGAGAAAGAGTTCGAATGCATGCTCTGTTGCCGGAATGAAAATCAGTTCAACAAAAACAGAAACCATGTGCCTGTCCAGACAACCAAAGCAGTGTTCTCTGCAAATTGATGGAGTACCACTAAAACAGTCAGAGAAATTCAAGTACCTCGGCGTCTCATTCACAAGTGACGGCAGACAAAATAGCGAATTGGATATCCGCATCGGAAAAGCAAGTGCAGTAATGCGCCAGCTCCACCGATCTGTGGTACTGAAACGGGAGCTTTGCACCAAGGCAAAGCTATCCATTTTCAGATCGGTCTATGTTCCTATTCTGACTTATGGCCATGAGTGTTGGATCATGAATGAGAAAGTGAGGTCTCGAGTTCAAGCAGCCGAAATGGGATTCTTGCGAAGAATTAGCGGTTTGACCTTGTTGAACAAGGTTAAAAGTGCAGATATTCGTGAATCTCTAAACATCGAAGCGCTGCTTCTCCGACTAGAAAGATCGCAACTGCGTTGGTATGGACATGTGACACGAATGCCCCAGGAAAGAACAGCCAAAAAACTGCTCTGTTCAACACCGATTGGTCGAAGGCCTAGAGGCCGTCCCAGAACTCGATGGCGAGATTACGTAGAAGATCTTAGTTGGTCTCGCCTTGGCATCCCAGCAGAGCAGCTATCCTTTGTTGCAGAGGATCGAGATGCTTGGAGGCTACAACTTGAGCTGCTGCCCCCGCGACCCCCCAAGGATAAGCGGGTCCAGAAAATTGATTGATTGAAGTGAGAAAGAGTGAGGTTGCATTTGCCTTTGCCATTCTACAGTATGTTGAGGCGCACTAGACTGCGAGTCACAATTTAAATATCTGTTTTTATTGTTGGTGGAAAATGCTATTACATCTTCACGCTAAACGGAAGCGTTTTAGGTCATAAATTTATGGTTATACAGTACATCACAGCCCACATGCAATTAGTTAGGAAGTAAAATCATGCTGAGTTGGCCAATATAGCACGCTTACAACATCTAGAAACCGAAAACAAAATTTGAGTAGCCAACCTGTGGTGGCCACGTATTTAAGACCGCTAAAAATCGAAATCAAATCAGCTTTCACTTCTTCAAATGTTTTTACAATGCAGCGCATGTATTTTCGTCTTGAAGGCAATTTGAATTTCGGATTCAAGTATTTCACGAATTCTGCGAAACTTGTTGATTCCATCAGCGTGGCAGGCATCATGTTAGAAACCATAAATCTAAAATAAACTCAAGAGAATTAGTGTAAGTAATATAATGCTATAGCTCATTTCACGTGTAAGTGCAAAAATTGGCCAACAGATATGTCACTTCTTTTTACTACCAGTTTATCGCTTTTAGATTTTATTAAATAATTGACCTATTGACCAATTATGTTTAGACTTGCTCTTCGAAACTTACATTCACGAAGAGACCAATTGACCTTATTTTTTTTCAAAAGTTTTATCGAAATTTTAAAGATAAAAATATAACAGCCAATTAACTTGAAAAGACCGCAAAACAAGCTGGAACTGAGTTTTATCTAAACTATTTCCGTAGTTTTTAACTTTACTTTGATTTCAGATTTTAATAAAATAATGGACGTGTTTACTGTAAATTAGCTATTATTGTACATTTTTTATAAAAGGGAGAAATCGGTATTAAATTTGGGGTATGCACGATATTTCCGATTAGCTATTATTGTACATTTTTTATAAAAGGGAGAAATCGGTTTTAATTTGGGGTATGCACGATATTTCCGATTAGCTATTATTGTACATTTTTTATAAAAGGGAGAAATCGGTTTTAATTTGGGGTATGCACGATATTTCCGTAGAATTGTGAAGTTTTATTGGAATCCAAAGATAAAAAGATAACAGCTTAACATTGTTTACAATTTTCTTGAAACTCAAAGAAACCGCGAAGTAATTTGAAACTGAATCTTTTCCTGTTCAGCGTACCATCGGATTCCATATGTAGGCCAATGCAGATGCGATTGGATTGAAATCAAATATAACAATACTACCGAAATTTCGAGTAACCTAAATTTACTAAAATAAAGCAAATCGCCCCAATGTTAAAGGTTTGAATCTAGTAGTTCAAAATTTCTCACGTAAATTGCATGTAGGCCTATTACTTTGTAATTAAAATGCCAGCATCAAGCTCATATTTTAATTTTTACTTCAATGTGGTAATGAACCGAGCTTGCAAGGATATTGAAGCGGTTGGCCAGGAAATGACCTAATTAGTCATTTTCTCCTTTCAAAGGCATTGCAGGGCAGCATGGATGGTTGCGCTGAACTAAAACATATTTTACTTTTGAATGGTATGATAAATCAATGTGCTATCAAACGGAACTGGGAAGAATATTAAAACAAGACAGTAAAAATGACCAAATAATGGATAATATTACCATGTTTTTGTTTTTGCTTCGAAGAAATAAATGTTACTGCGGAACGCAGCATGGGCTCAATTATGCATTGGCTTGATGGATTAAGATATGTCACGCTATGCGAAACCCAAAAGCATTGACTGTTTGACACAATGTTCGCAAATCTCAAAAGAAATTTATTGTGTCTGAAAGTTCTACATAAAAAGTCCAATTTTGAATCGTACTTCGGGACGTGCGTGTAGCTATGGTATAAGCATTGACCATAACAGCGTCAAAAAAGCAAAGGCTATGCTTAAATCAAAATACTTACCTATAGAATAAATCATCCGCTTTGGCATTATCAAATGGGCTGTAATGAGACAAAATGCTGCTTTGGCGTGAAATTTTACTCTGAGGCTCGGAGAGTTCCGTGGTGACACGTCGGCGTTTTGAACCACCAGAAATCGCTGCTTTGAGCGAACTATGATCATTCGGATGAGCCTTAAATTATTGCTATTTAGAATATTACGTTAACAAAATAATCCGAAAAGCAGTGGATTTTGAAAAACACTGTATATTGTGATATTATCACTATCAATAAGTGCTCGCAACACCAAAAATTTTAGCTGATTTCGGAAATTTGCAACCTGTCTAATTGATACCTGACCTTTCAACTTAGCGGTCTTGATCAATAGATAGCAAATAAAAATGCTGTTATTTCATTCAAGCTGTAATAAGCTGTTATTTTATTCAAGCTGTTATTTCATTCAAGCTGTAATAAGCGCTTAATATCATTTATGGAGCAAACACATGGTTTGCGATAGCAACAAAACTAATGTAGAACACTATCGACTTTGCCTACAATCATGTTCATTTGTTGTAAAATAAAATTCTGTGGACTTTCTGGATAAATTTTAAATGACATAACATAATCACTTAGATTGAATATTATAACAAAAATTTGATTATTTGTTGGTAATTATCACAGCTTTTAACAAAACCTGAGTACATGCAGAGGAGTTGCAAACAAGGTACATAAACAACAAAGATTTTTATAGGCCCTTATGCTGCGTAAAAATTATTTTTTATACTTTACATTTGCGAAGTAAATTACGTAAAAAAACTTCCATGACGTAATTAATTCTTCCTTGCAAGTGCAATTAATGAAAATTGCGAAATAGTCCGACTGATCAATCAGCAAATATAAGAGGTAGCAGGTAGTTGAAAAGTTAAAATTCGTTGACTTTAAATTTTATTTTTTAAATTAATTTAAATACTTTCCAAAGTCAATGTAAATGTTTTTCAAGTCAGCAGTTTTATAAATTAAAAAAACATTTAACTACTGTCCAACTCTAAGGCTACAACTGCTTTGAAACATATCAGCCATTTTATATCACTTACAGTTTGGTAATGGCGCTTCAAAGCGTAAGTACTTTTCGTGGAAAAACGGACGCTTTTGGAGCAACGAGTGCAATTGATAGAACTTTTGTAAAATGGCCTCCCATCATGGGAATGGGCAAGCTCCTTTTCTGTCACATCATCGAAAAAACTATTAAGGTGAGGCCATGGATTGCTTTTTTTTGTAATGTCTTTATCGCTTGGGGCACCATTTTCAACATTGGATGAACATCCTAAATTTGAATTACAGTAAAAGTCCTGCACCGAACAACTAGTTGACAATGTTATTTTAATAAGACAACGCCTGTACTCAGGCTGATGGCTCAGTTCAACGACCAAGAAAAAGCATATTCTGTGGCAAGAAAAACATGCCTAAAAGAATGAGGAATGCCAGAATATTACAAAAAGCTGCGGTAAAATAACGTTGACAATTGCTAAATATATTATCGTTTAAAAAGTGAGATAACTTTGTGTTATATTCGCTCAAAGTTTGAAGTTAATGTTTGAATTCATTTGTAAATGGAAGCGGGTTGAAACATGTGAAACGATTTGCGCTAGGAAAAGAAATTTGATTTTAATTTTGGAAACAGTGTGAAATTTATAGGAGTTAATCGTAGCAAAGCTGGTCACATTTGCGTCATGTGGTCAATATGGGCGACTTTAGTTGCATCGATTTTTGCTGCGTTGGGATAAACATTAAAATTGCTTATTACTAGTACCGGCACCTTGTAACCATCGCACAGCCATAGGTTAATTGAAAAAGTTTTACGTTTATGAAGTAGTTTTGTTGTAACATTATAAATAATTTGGAATTAACTGCAAATTTTGATTTTCGGGTACCATAGATAAAATTAAAAATGTCAAAAAGCAATTTCAAATGAAGAACATAATATTGCGCAGCAGATAACTAAAAAAATTTCACACCTTTAAACTTCGTCGAATTCATAGCATTTAAACAAAAACTAAAACTTTGAATTACAGATGAGATACCCGTACGCATCCAAACTTTTGGCTAAAATTTTTTGATAAAGTAACTTATTTGGCTATACATCATTTAAACTATTAACTGATAGCTCAGCATTTATTAGCCTTATAATGCCATGCGTTGGAATTACTGTAAAATTCAATATTGACCAGAGCATCGAAAGTATATAGATACTTTTTAAAAATAGCTTGAATTAAAACTTTTTTCAATAAATAAGGACACAATAAAATAGCCACGAAAAAACTTTTTTACAGATCTTTGCATTGCATCTTGTTGGAATTAGATTTGGACGTTCCACTTTAGCTCATACAGTCAAGAATTAACCTAGAATAATATCCAGACCAACATGGGAGCACGTGCACTCCTTAACTTGTTTTTATTCACAATCTTGTAGCCAAAAGCGTCCAACCGGTGGGCCGCGGAGGAATTTTCAAATTGAAATAGGCCTACCGGTACTGTGTTTGTCTACATTGAGAAGGAATCTGAAAACTTGTACATCGAATTTTTTGATTTTCAGTGTATGTGTAATAAAGAAAATTGATAATAAACAAATTTTTGTTGCTGGAATTTTGCAAAATATTCGTGAATAAAGAAATATATCGCAAGATTCACATATTATATAGCTGTTTCTGTTTGCATGACATTAATAATTATCACCACTTAGTTGTGGTAACAGGTTTTTTACGAGGATGAACCTTGCAAAATATCTCGTGAGATTAATCAGATCACAAATAATTGACAGTTGCATGAAAAATTCGCTCGCATTGTCACTTTATTATCTTTACCTTCGAATATTGTCAACTTGTTGCTCATGAGCAATGCCAATCTTCGCATCAAAATGTTGACGCGAAGTTATTGTAAAGTTTTTGTCTGGATGGTTGTTAGTCTTTTTTTTTTTTGGCAATTGTAAAATGCGACTAGATGAAGACTTATTATTTTCGATTAAAAGCTTGATTCAACTGTTCAAGGATAGTTTTTAAAACAACCAGAAATCAGTGTAATTGCCATTTAGTTATAAAAATAGTAGTGGCCATCGAAATGTATTTTTCAATTCACATGTGGCCCGTACTCTAAAAAAGGTTGGACGCCCTGTCGTAAGCTATTAGAAATGAATGCATCATCAGATTGTGGTGGGTTAAATTCTGAAGCTAAAGGTAATAAAGCAAAAAAATTACCAATATATAGGCCTACACCTACTAAGCTAATCATAAATCTTTAAAACAATTAATTACTAAAACTTTTTGTAAATACCTGGATTGCTTTCATCAGAATTGGGCTCGACCACTATAATTTCGTCCATTCCTTCAATTACTGGTACCGTACTGTTTCCTATTCGTATACTCGTAAACTTTTGTCAGTTTAAGTTTGTGTAGATCTACTTCTCAATTTAGCTTTTTTTTGCTCTTCTCGGCATCAAACTCAAAGTTAAGATATCGGTATCACATAAACCAAACATAGTTGAAACTCGTTGAAATCGAAGAAAAAAGCAAAAGTTTTCAGTGTAACCAAATTTCTGATTGGCTGAAATTTTCTGCTACAACAAATTGACCTATATTCTACGCTTCAATAACTGCTATTCTATTAAAGAATAAAGATCGTTATATCACGGTTTACTCCAGTTCGTTGCGCTTAATTAATCTGACAAAGCGCAACGCCAGTATCTCAACATTTTACAGTGCGCAACGCAGTAAAGCGCTAGCAATTAAATTCTTTTCAGTTCGCAACGCAATATTGCGCACACTAATATAATTTTTTTCGGTTCGCAACGCAATAAAGCGCACGATATTATATTTTTTTTCGGTTCGCAACGCAATAAAGCGCAAGCAAGATTTATTTTCATTGAAGCGCAGCGCAAGTTGCGCAATGGCTAAAAACAATTTGTTAAAGCACTTCGCAACTTCCGCACGTGCGGAAGTTGCGCAACTTGCGCTTTGCGCTTCAAATTGCGGAATGCCCACCTCTGCCTGTTAAGAATAAAAAAAACTTAAAGCATTTTTCTTCACAATGAAACAAACCGATTGAAAATATCTTTAGACTGTGGTGGATTTTTGAATTTGTAGCGATAACTTCTGGACACCCTGTGCTTGAATGTTTGTTGACCATGCAAAGCCATCTTGCAACTTCTTGAAATGTAATCGAGTGCCCTGGAAAGCACCTAAAAAATGTTAAAGATTACAACAATGAAATACGATGACAGCGCAATTTGTGGAGATTTGAAAACCTATGCCAATACATCAATTTTCTAGTTTTACGTCCTTGAAATTGTATTGGTGTAAGTGAACGTGACAAAATTTGTTTTGTTAATTACCGGTTTTGTGTCAACTTCCATTAGTTTTGTAACGTTTCTTCATTCTTGACAATGACAACTTTTGCTATTGTGCACATTTATTTGTTATAACGGAATGGATAAGCTTGGTAATTTTCAGACAAAACTAGCGACGCGATTTGAAAAGCAACTCGAGCAAGCGTTGGTGTCGAACTTTTATTATTTCTTCGGCGCTAGCAGTAGCACTGCCTCGTTCAATTTTATGCCAAGTTGCCAGTTACGGTGTTGGCATTTGCACATAGCAATTAAATTATTTTTGATGCGTACTCAATGCTGTTGTAAAATTTAGTTCATGATTTTATCCTTACACGCTTCCACTCAACGCAATGCCTGATGAAAAACCGAAGGGGCGAGACATATTTCGCCCCCTCCAGAGGCAGACCCGAGGGTGCGGCGCCCCCCGCCTATATATCTAGCTACTTGATTGTGAAAAATGTTTAAGAATGCAGTGATATTAACGCTTACATCCTCGATACACTTCAATGACCGTTAATGCTCAGATTCAAAACAAATCTTACCTTTTGAGGGTAAGTCGTTACCTCTGAAAATTTGTGCGTACTCTTTATATGTGAACAATTATTTTGGTTTTTTAGAAGTTGCTAATGTCTGCTTGTTCCTTGCTTCCGATGAAAGTTCATACGTCAATTGCGCTAGTTTGGAAGTAGCAGGTTTGTACTACCAATGCATAGTTAAGAAATCTTTTACAAAATTAATGAACTTTTGATGCTCTATGAAGTATGATTTTATGTTATTGTACCTGCACCTTACTTCATTGCGCAAAATGTAATCGAGTGAAGTTCAGGTGTTTTGTGTGGTCTTCTAGGCGGATTACTTGCGTGAGTTGATTGAAGACAAAGAGCAGAAAATCTTCCAAGACAAAGCAGTTTTTTCGTCTTCAAAAAGCCGAGTACAATTCAACGCGTGGTCAAAAAATCGATTTTAATCTGATGATCATGATTACTTAATACTTACCTTCCTATGCAATGGACTTCTACGGTGACGATGTTTTGCTTTTGTTTCTTTTTTTTGCTCGAATTACTAAATACAATTATTATGCAAGTGAAAAGGCTTAATCAGATCTGTCAACTTTGTCTAAGGGTTCTTCGCACCTTGTTAAATTCTAGCACAAGTTCACCGATCAGAAAAGTTTAAAAGGAGATTGAAGTGGACCTTGACCTCGTGACAAAGCGATGCTCATCCTCAACCAACGATTCTTTTATTAGTGTCAGCTTACAACTGGTAGTTAACCTAATTTAAAAGCAGCAAGATAAAATTCCCAACATCGTTTTTGTATTCACGGCAACAACAGAACATTTCCACTTTACAACTGCACTTCATCAGCTCGGCCAAAATTTTGCCCAATATATTATACAATCACTGAAATGCCGAGTAAGAAATGAGTAGTCCGAAATGATTATATGCACCGAATGAAAGACAATTAGCTATGCAAATACAATCGAGCAGAGAAAGCTATCGCCTCAAACAACGCAGGGGTCACCAGTGGTAGCAGAAAAAAACCTTGAAAAACACAATGGAACAAAACAAGAATTTTCGAAAGAAGTCGAAAAATTTCGTGTAAATCCAGTTTTGAATACCGCATATAGTTGATTGCGAGTTATCATATATGCAGCACTAATATGATTATTACAAGACATAGATGCACAGTGTTTGGTAAGAATACAAGAACGACGTTTGGAGCCTCTTGTGTTGAGGAAAAGCCGCATTAAGTCTGTCACTCTCTTAAAAAAATCTGATCGGCGACATCAAACAATCAGGGCGTTACAAACGACATTCATGTAAATTCTGTAAAAACACAGCACCGTGTCCAAGTTGTTTAAGAAGCACTGAGACAAACCTGGCGCCAACATACACAACAAACAATGCAAACGTATCGTCTAAATGCGGTGATTAATTAACGTATGTGTATTTGCTTGTTTTAGTCCGCCATAATTTGAAACACATTTCGAAAAAAGAAAAAATTAAATACCATAAACACTTAAAATATCACCGGTAGTATTACACAAGCAAATTTGTTGGTACATACGCAAAAACAAAATTCCACATGGTCAAACCAAGTTTTGCGCAAGCGTAACAGACCAAAGAAAAGTTCATTTATGATAGTTCGTCGAAGGTTGAAATGCAAGCTGAAAACAACCAAAAGTTTTTGAAACTGAAACATCCAGTTGGGATAAAACTCGCTCACGCGTGAAATAAACAAAAATGACTTACAAGCGTTTTTCCAGTTTCTATACAAAGTACACAATATCGTATTTACAGGCGTGCATTACCGCATTTATCAGAAAAGCACTGGATTAACTAAGTTTTAAAACGCCCTCTACTAAAGACCTTAAAAGTTCATGACTACTTCCAAATCAATCCAATTTAAATCAGCACAAAATCACGAACACAAGGACATTTACAACAGCAAGCAAAGATCGCGCTTTTAGTTAAGTTGAATCTTGGCTACTTCTCCTTTTTTCGGTTTCGTGTCCGCAAGAGTCATTTTTTTAACAGGTCGAACTATGGACTCGACCGGTTCGATAGGAGACTCCTCTTTCTTTTTCTGAAGTCGCTTGAGATTCTTGGATGAACCAATTGGACCACTTTTTGAATCTTTGTTATTCGGTTTTCGTCTTTCGATGCCAGGATGCCTCATTCCCTGTAAAGCTTTGTGTTAGCAAACTGCATTTTAACGATTAATAAAGACTCACATACCGGCTTTCTCTTTGGAAGCGGAGAGCTGTTGGCAACTTGAGTAGACCAGTCTTGCGATTGTCCAGCGTCCTGTAACATACATAAGATACAGTATCACAAGGTAGCCAAAAGATAATGCATCCAGATGGAATCTTGATCGTAGGACTTGCATTGAAATTTATGCATACCGGCATTAAAATAGAAAAAGCATTAATGCTAATTGGTAAATGAAAAAAATTGCACTGTTTGTAACCACAACTTACAACAATCAATTTATCGTACCTCATCCGATTTGTCTTTTCCGGGAAAGAAATTAGAAAGCGATTGCAGCAAGCTGGCTCGTTCGTTGGCTTGATTAGACTGAAAAATAGCAATGCAGTATTACCTTGATATACCGAGGCTCACCCAAAAGCTAATATTTTATAAAACTTGTATAACCCGCATCTTACCTTGACTACTTCTTCAGGCATGAACGTCGGCTTCTTTCCGGCTAAATTACTTCCAGCACCTCGTACCAGAGTAGGCACAGGTGGTGCTTTACTGTGAGACTGATTAGATGCTT
Source organism: Trididemnum miniatum (assembly GCA_964006365.1). NCBI lineage: Eukaryota > Metazoa > Chordata > Ascidiacea > Aplousobranchia > Didemnidae > Trididemnum > Trididemnum miniatum. The sequence continues at coordinate 13,528,862 of OZ023234.1, read as the reverse complement.
GTGATGTTTTGGATCCTTTCCCACTCGATCCCATGTTGTCGCTTGGTTGAAAATGTTGGATTGCTAGTGTTCGAAATATGATATTAAACAAGTGGTAGTAAAACCAAGTTCCGAAACTCTACTTAGATAACAAGTGATTTGCTTCTTAAAATGTTAACATTGGCGATCACCTAAAACGCTGTGGCAATTTTACACAGTCGCAGAATCACTTACCAACTGGACTCGTCATCCTTCCCCCTCCTACTCCTCCTGGTCTTGTATTCATTGAGAATGGAGCTACGCTTCTTGGTGCACCAGGCAATTGTGAAGATAATCCACTCTAATGAATGAAAAAACAAATAAGAGACGACAAACAATAATTTACTCCAAGTCAATTGGTCAACCTACTTGAAAGTTTTGGGGCACAGGAAACCTTTGACCCATCATGGATGTTTGAACCACTGGAGGTCTTGGTACCTTTGCCATCATGCCAGCTGGGGGCTGCGCCGCCATCATTCCTTGGTTGCTTTGAATAGGTTTGTGTCCCCAACCTGGCTGCTGCGGAGATGTAAAAGTAGGTGGGGCAGTTGGTTGCGAGTAGCTCATGCGAGGAGGCTGCATGGACATATCCGGTTTCTGTAGCATTGATTGAACACTGACGGCTGAAGATTGTTGATACGAAGAATCAGTTGAAGCTAAAAAAGATGGTAAAATAAACAAAATATCTAAAAGGCTGATAAAATTTCAAATGGGGTTAAAACAGTTGAGCCAACTTCTTTGTAAAGCTTTACAAAATTTACCAGCCTCAAAATTATACATATTCTTAAGTTTTAGTGTCGTAACTCGTAACATTAGTACTTACATGAAAACGGTCTGGACAAGATTCCTTGCACAGAACTATTTTTATATTGCATATTAGCCATGCCAGACGACTTATTCCAATCTCCAGCAGCTGCAGATTGACTACTGAATGGCTTTCCCGGAGATGTAGCAGCACTGCTCATTGAATACTTGGCAAGTTCAGGATTGGATGGAGTTGAAACTTTTGGCGACGCATAATTTTGGTTGCTTTTTCCACTTCCATAATTCGAGGCCGGAACGTTAGATTTAGCGGCGGCAAAGCCTCCAGGTGCTTGTGATGTAGACGGGACAAATTTGTTGGCAGTTACAACGTTTTTCTGGTAATATTGAAACCCTTGAGGCTGGTACTCCCCATCACTTCTCAACCTCTGCGCGGGAGGAGCAATGGGAGCAAAGCTTGGGTTCTGATGAAGGCTCCATATTGATGACGAATCAAGTCCCAACCCCTACAAAATATCGTTTTAAGACTTCAAACACCATCTTTTTTTACCAAGATACAAAATCAACTTACATAACAAGCGTTTATCTTTCAAAAGCAGTTAGTAAGAAATGCTGGTCTAATGCAAGTCAAGAGGTCCGCCTAGCCTCGCACCAAGTAAGCTTAGCCAAAACCAAAGAATAAAATGACAGTTCATTCAAGTTCACTTTACCAGCAAAAGGCAAGTGACTTAACGAAATCTTTAAAGGTCAATAAAACCCTAGGAACAAGTTTCAAGCAGATTAACATTAAGATTAAGATCATGTATGAGATTTACCTGCGAATATGTGACTGCTTGTGGAGCAACAATAGCTTGTTGAAATGATGGTTGTTGTCGAAGTTGTGATGCTGCTGGCTGAGCGTAATAGTTACCTCCAGGTTGATTTAATTGGCTGAAAAAAGCAGAACATATGGCCAATTTGATTAATGATTATGGTTCATTCCCCAATCCCCACAATACAATTACCTGTAAAACGATGAAGAATGTGGTCTTTGTGAGGCAGCAATTGTCTGGTTAACCATAGGCGTTCCCTGGCTGCTGGCAATGCGATTTTGATCCAATAACGGGATGTAAGTTATCTTCAAAAAAAGTTGCACGCAATCATATGACATTATTTGTATTTCGTCATCAATGGCAAAACCTCTTCCAACAAAACGATGTTTGACTTAACATCCACCTTTCACAACAATCCCTACTAACGTACTTACCGGTTGTGCAGGTGAAGCGCCTCCGTGTGGCCGTGGAAGGCCAAGCTGAGCCGAGCCCATGTTACCCTGTTGATCCAAACCTTGATAATAAAAATAGTGTTGAATAGTCAGAAGATTTAACAGTAACTCTTTCAATAGCTACCTTGCACAGCTGATGTTCCAACATAAGCAGTAGGCAATCCAGCATCTCTAATAGCTCCTTGCATTGGTTTCAGAGCTATTGTATTTTGTGAAGGTGTTTTAACTGAAAAAATCGACCGTAAGTATTGAGCACTTAATCTTTGCTGTTTAAGCAATTACCTGCAGATGACGCGGCTGTACTAGTAGTAGCATACATGACCGGTTGACTGTAGTCTCGTTGAAGTGGGTTGTAGGTAGGTTGAGCGCTGTAAGTCGGAGTAGAATAGAGACTTTGCGTGAAATCCTGAAGGAAATATAAATAATGAACTCTTTAATGGGATTTAATCCAAAACATTCATCGAATACTCGCTTCATAAGCTAATGAGTGTAACGAGTACGCACTGCCTACTTCTACGACTTGGCACTCGTGTGCCTAAGCTTTCAGCGCAGCAAACCAAAGACGTAATTACAAAGTTACTGATATGTTTCAGAACCTCACGAACAAAAACCAATGCTTGCAATTACATCAAACTTCAGCTAAACACTGGTTCAAATGACTTAGATAGTATCACATTCATTTAAGACCATTTAGCAATCAGCCCTTCTTCCTTCATATTAATACTGTGAAGAATTAATCTCACTGCAGTCATTGTAACTATGACGTAATCGGTCATCGAGAGACAAACCGATGATCAAAACGATCGAGTTTGTCACCTGTGCCAATAATGCTAAAATCATCCTGCAGACTACCTAGCTTTTGATGTTGATTTTTTTAAAAATCTAAACAAGAAGTTAGCAAGTACTCACAGCAGGTGGAAGACTGTAAGCTTGTTGCATATTGTGAAGGTTAGTGGCCAGCGAAGACGAGTATAAATTTGAATGAGATGCCTGGAATACAGCAATGCTTTACTCGAACACGAAGCAAACTGATAGAATTGAAAATTTTCTTCGTGAAAGCTTGTCGCAAAAATACTTTAATGCACAAAAAAAATAAGGATAGCCTTTTTTTTTGAAAGATATTTCTGCAAATGCCACAATCCTTGACCATGTGCATGAAAACCATACAAGCATAGCAAATACGTCTCACCGCGCCTACCTGTGGTGCTGCAATTCGATGAGCTTGATTGTACGTTGGGTCAACCAACACATAATTTCCGCCACTACTTGAATACGTCGGAGTAGCAATTTGTTTTTGTGGCTGCTGCTGCGCCATGGAGATCGAATCTATAAATTGTTTGCTAGAGTTAAAAATTGAATATATTTGAAGCAGAATAGGTCAAAACTGTTTTGCAGTCATTGTAACTATGACGTAATCGGTCATCGAGAGACAAAACTGATGATCAAAACGATCGAGTTTGTCACCTGCGCCAGTAAAGTCATAATCATTCTGCAGGTTTGATGTTTAAATGCGTTTTTCAAATTTTTTCAGAGAACACCATCTTTTTTCACAAAAACAATCGCATATGTTTGTTAACTGTATTACAGGCAAACTAAAAGCAAAAATATTCGACTTACTTGATGCGTCTGTGCCGCTCATAACGTTTGTCATCTCATCTGAAGGAGGCACAGCTGGATTCTGCAAGAGATTATTATTACGATTACCGCCCCGAAATTAAAAATTGTAAGCAACTAAATCAAATTTAACGGAAAGTACCTTTGAAAAACTTTGCGATTGAGTGTCTTGTGTTACGGCGTTAGAGCTTTGGTTTTGTTGAGCCAAGTTACTTCTCCACGCTTCATCGACATCGCTAGGAGCAGTAGTAGTTTCCGCGGTTTGTCTTGGCTTCCACTCAGTTGAATTTGTCACGCTAAGGGTTCCCTAAAACACGTTGAAACATTTAGAATGAGAGCTTTTAAATGAGCATTTGCACTTATATTGCAATCGCTCGGGTTTAATGCCACTACACAAGAACTTCATTTTCATCGAAAAATTGAACATACCGATGGCAAAGCCGAAGTTTCAACAGGTGATGGCTGCTCAGCAGAGGCTGCTACAGTAGACTGATGATACCCGTAGCTGTCAATCGCTTCTCCGTCTAAAAGCGTCAGTATAATGAAAAACAATTACCATTATTCGACGAAAACGAGTTAACACCGCCAACAATCCTACTCACGTGGTTGTTGATTGGGCGGCACTGGGGCTTCCGCAGTTTTCTCCCACGCTTTTCTTGCCGATTCCATTTTTAAATTTAAGTCAACAGATGGCGATGTTGGGGTCATTAAGCCCATATCCCCGGCCCCACTAGCATTAGCACTAACATCACGAAGTTGTCTAGAGTTTATTGGTGCATCTCCATCGGGTCGTTGACTCGTCCCCGCACTATGTTTTGGGGGCATCGGAATCGGACCCGGTACAGATGAACCCTCTAATGACCGGCCGTTATGGCCTACACTGTCATTAGATGGGGCCTGGGGGGGCAGAGCCATGTCTGCAGGGGCGTCAGATTCAGATTTAACCCTAAACAATAAAAACAAAAAGCACGGAGCTGTATGACATGATTTCATAAACAAATACAAAACTTGTATTGCACTGCCTCACACGCTAGTATAGCATAGCTACTACTACATTGCCACACCTTCTAAAAAATGGCATTCCAACTATCCTGACTGCACTGCCGCGTTAAAGTAACCAAGAAAGCAAGACTAACTGCTGCAGTCATTCAGTGAACGACAATAAACAGCAGAGGTTATAAAACCAATGCGCTGTCATTCGTTATAATCATTCCACAGCAACACGCCCAGTTTTATGGTAACTTTACAAACCCGACAATAGATATGTACCACTCTTTACCCAAGGTACAGAGAGCCTCTTCTCAGTTTGACATGAATTCGAACTTTTCCACAACGCTACATCTTAAAAATAAACTTGGTAGCAATAACACAATGGCAAAACTAAACCGGATTATAACTCCGGATTAAGTACGATGCCAAACCAAAACAAGGCGAAAAATACTGGCAACGGATTTCATGGTTTCGAGAAGGCTAATTTAGTCCTTTCAATAAATCGGCAAAGTTTTGACACAAAATTATGACTCACCCTGCGTTCGACAACGCATTACCAGTAGCTAGATCTGGAGACGAGCTCCCCATGAAAGCTTCTTGGGTCATTACAGAGGATGTCTGCAGCAAGTGTAATTAGACAGATTCGAAACAAGAATCAGTAGTCACTTACATGTATGTAGTTTGGTTGCACCACATGCCTAGATGTAGGTAGGGCAACAGTAGTAGAAATGCTAGGTGCACTTGATAGTGGCATTGAATAAGTGGATACTGATAATGATTTGCTGTCGGATAACTGATCCATTGAGTAATCATCTTGAGAAAATCCTGCAACAAGGAATTGATTGAACACCAGCTAAATAAGACATTTCGCTTCAACCTATTCCCAACCTTTGAAGCCTTGAGATGTTCCGACTCCGCCTCTCATGTCATTTAATGATTCTCCATATGGAGAGAAAGTGCTGCTTCCAACTTCATCGGAAGCTAAGTTTAAAGATGAAGCTGTTGCAATTAAAATTGATTTTTTTTGTTAGCAAGCCAATTCAAAGACACAGCATGAATTTCAACACAGAATAGTAATAAAATTACCACGATCACGTTAAGAATAAAACACTACGCCAAATCTACTTGGAATGTAATACAGTAAAACACAAGCCCGAGTCAGGATAAAAAACTGACGAGGCTGGTGCAACAAATTCACAACTCAATATTAGGCTAACACCATAACTTCTCAGAATAATTGGAATGACTAAAATTAGAGTGGACCAAGTCGACTTGGTCCAGTTTCGAGATAGGCTCATTTTCATTTGCAGATGCATTAGTAGATTGTGCTGACAATTTTTTGAAGCGGTAAATTCAACAAACAAGTTGACCATAACTTCTCAGAATAATTGGAATGACTAAAATTAGAGTGGACCAAGTCGACTTGGTCCAGTTTCGAGATAGGCTCATTTTCATTTGCAGATGCATTAGTAGATTGTGCTGACAATTTTTTGAAGCGGTAAATTCAACAAACAAGTTGAACCAAGTCGATTTGGTTCGTTAAGTTTTATATCACACAACACAATAATGGACCACATGCCATTGGTCCAGTTTAAGATTAGCTAACAACAAATTTTTTGCTAATTGGAAATGGACCAAGTCGATATGGTTCATTTTTGTATTAGTTTTTTGTTGTTGAATTTTTGAAAAATAAAAAGACTTGGTCCATATAAAAAACATATTTGATTAAATAAATGTGTTAGCAAATATTATTTTCGCGATATTTTCATCTCAATAATGTCATATCATTATTTTGTCAAAATGCAATAGTAAATTTTTGTAGAACTGTGATTCCCAAACTGTAATGCGCAAAAACTTTTGGAAGTACGACTAATGAAAAGTTGATATCTTGCAACAAATATTGTAATTGGGAGTATCTTTATGCTCCTAAATGTTTTTATTCGGGTTAAGCACGCCAATATTAGGCCTTATGTAATTTTTTAGTGGCTGGTTTAATTCAAACGGTGTCACATAATTCTAAACCGCTGTAGTCATCCTAATGTATAGGTTGTATGCAAATATAGCGAGAATCCTTGCAAAGGTATGAAAATATTTGAAAACCAATAATGTATAATACACCAATAATGATGTATAAAACGCGTGTTATCACCTTCGCGCCAAAATTCATTTAGTACAACTGCATTACCGCAGTCTGTGTTGAAACAGACTATATAAAAAGCAAATTTGGTAAACACTGGCTAACCTATAGCATAACCATAACCGTTGCCGACAAAATATATCTGTACGAGACCTATCCTGTTTTTCCTGAGAAAAGAAAACGCAGATTGATACTGCATTTTTACGGTGAGTAACATAATATATATTGCAGATACTGCAGCTGAACATGAGGGTCATGTTGTCGTAACAATTAAACTTAGCTTGAAGAAGATAAATACAAAACTGTTCTTATTGCTGACCCTTGCTTCTACAAAACATCTACTTAGGTGTTAGAACCGTTAAAACATGAAAGGCTAAAGGAACTTGCATTGTCTTTTCACTATTTTGTATCAATTTAGTTAGCTTAATGTAGCATGCTTATTAGTTAGTTAGTGCTAGTCGATCCCTTCCAAAGAATGGGAGCGTTGAGAAACTTCTCGAAGACCAAGCCGTTTGTAATGTTCCAACTTCTTTAATAGCACAGATGGCCGAGTGGTAACAGCGTTCGCCGCGGTAGCTGCAGGCGTAGGTTTGATTCCAAGTCGGTTCAAACCAATGACTTTAAAATTGTTATTTATAGCTTCCCTGCTTGGCGCTCAGCATCAAAGAAACATTGTGAAAAACAAGCCGGCAAGTTTGCTTGTTGTACTGTTGGGAAAGGCACTTATCGGTATTTCCCCATCTTGAGGTGGTAGACAGATAGCCGATGACTCGTAAGCAAGCTCGTATAGCGCATTGATCGCTTTCTCGTGATAGAAGGATAAATATGCAACGAAATACAAAATCAATACACAATGTTAATGTATGAATCGACTTCACTAAGCCGATGTTCTTTTCTCGTTATTATATTTCGTCTTGTCTGTGGTTGTGCTGGTTGCAATGCAAGCCAGTTGAAATCATTAAAGAAGTTACATTAAATTTTTTTTTTAAATAAGAAAATTTATAGTTGTTCCGCATAGGGCACAAAGTGTTGCATATTGCGCCAAAATTTAAAAAAATGGCATAACAAAAAGTTTGGTTCACTACGACGAATGGGTGTCTACTGTCTAACGATGTGTTGCTAAAAGTGCCTGATGACAAAATCAATAATAATAAAACCAACACGAAAAATATGATCAGCTTGGACAAGCAGAAGCTTGAAAAAATTTTCAAAGTACAAGTTCATGAAAAAGTGTTTACGTTAAAACCAGCTCTGAGCTTGACAACATTATCGTAAATGTGAAGCAAGGTAGTTTGGGGGAAAACACAGACGAAAAAGAAAATCCAATGAAGTAAAGTGTTAAAGAAGACCCAGTGACCAGCGAGGAAACCAATTTGAGCCAACCAATGACCAGTAGAGAAACTAATTTAAGCCAACCAATGACCAGTAAGTTGGAGAAACTAATTTGAGCCAACCAATGACCAGCGAAGAACCAATTTGAGCAAACCAATGACCGGCGGAGAAACCAATTTGAGCCAACCAATGACCGGTGAAGAAACCAATCTGAGCCAACCAATCACCGGTGGAGAAATCAATTTGAGCAAACCAATGACCAGGGGAAAAACGAATTTGAGGCAACCAATGACCAGCGGAGAAAACAACTTGAGCCAACCAATAACCAGCGGAGAAACCAGTTTGAGCCAACCAATGACCAGCGGAGAAACCAGTTTGAGCCAATCAATGACCAGAGGAGAAACCAATTTGAGTCAACCAATGACCAACGGGGAAACCAGCTTGAGCCAACCAGTCACCGCAGAGAAAGTAATGATGAGGTGCATTACGTTTGCAACATGGCAATATACTCTACTGAAGAGTGTATTGAACAGATGAAAAATGCCATGAAACCACGAAGTTCGGTGTGGCAAAGATTTTTTCTTCAGGTTAAAAAATTAACCGAATGATTGGTGAGTAGAACAGTAGACGGAGATGGGGAGCTTTTTCAGTTCAATAAAATTCGGGAAATGGTGTATGAGAAAGAATTTACAGGGTTTTCATTCAGATACGACTTCAGCGAAGAGGGAGCGAGAATGGTGGATCTTACCAAGAGGAATATACCCGTTAACTCTTCGCAAAGTTTGGAGCCGGCCTATCCCAACGAGATCCGAATAAATTGGTGGAAATATAAAGATTTAATGCAGCTTTTAAAATTCATTTCGCCAATTTATCATGACGACTGCAAAGCTATTTGTCATGATAAAAGTGAACAGGACGAGCTATTTCCAGAAGAAATCCGATTTTCTACGAGTGCTAAGGAGCAAATATTTGTTCTACCATTTTTTATCATTTTCCCTCAAATAACAGGCTGTATTTGAAGCTGATTTGCTGAATGGGTATTCGTTTGTTTACATTTCTCTATTGCACAGTTACACTCTTCTTAATTTACGTCAAAGAGATCATTGCTGTAACATACCAGTACATTATTATTGACAATTTCATTGATTTGTAAAAAAGGCCTCTTAAACACTATATTAAATACTGTAGCTCTGAAAATACGGTGCAAAACTTTTCAAAATTGTGGCCACATATTGATGAAAGTAACGCTTTAGTTGATTTTACGCTTGTAAGTAATTTTTTAAAACTTCTTTTTATGGATTTGGTGCACTTACTATTAGTAATTTTTGCTACATATTTTGGACCAAACTGATTTGGTCCGTTAAATTTTGTTCCTGAGCAAATGCGTGGACCAAGCGCTAAAATAAAAATATAAAAAAAAATACATAAGAAAAAATAAAAAAAATTTTAATCAAGTTATTTCAGGTAGTAGATAATGGATAACTACCATAATTTTATACATCACACCCAATTTTAAAAGTTATAAAACAAACTACTCAAAAACTTTAAAGTCGATTTTCTCAAAACTTGATTTTTTGATTTGGTCCACTGTAATTTTAGTCGTCCCAATTATTCTTCTATCAGATAATGATGATACTTACCCTTCTCTTCAGCATCATCAGCAATAAAAGAAATACGGTTCTTATCGTCAAGGGATGAAAACAAGCAGGAAATTTCAATCGAATCGCCTTGCTTCGAACTTTTCAAACGTTCGTTTCCAATGGGAACGACTGGATTCCCAGCTAAACGGCTCGGACTTAAGGTACTAGATAGAACCTGGAATAATAGAAGACGCTTTCAAATCTATCGATGCTTCGAGAAAGCAACAAGACGAACTTGATAGTAAAAAACAAATGCACATTAATACCCATCCTTTCTCACCAAGTATATAATCTATTGTCTCCACTGAACCCAAACGAGTTTTTCTTTGGTTGTGCTAAATATTAATAACCAGTCCAGAGATGTGCGGCCAACTTTCAAGTTCGTTACAAACATCATTATTTGTTATTTAAAACCATTATTCAACTCACCTTTGGTAGTTTCAGAGCAGGATCTTGTCGTTGCATGGACCCTTTGCTTTGCGCAGGCGAAGATGGCTAAAATGAAACAGCAAAGTCACTACAGCATCAAAGCATTTCTAGCAAAAAGCAAGAACTCTGGTTCGAATGGTGTGTGCAGAATGCTTCACAGCAAGAATTAACACAGCTTTTAAAAAAGATTCAGTATCACACAAAGCTTCAGGTCAAACAGCAACGTACCTCTGGTATATCTTGCTTATCAGTAAGCATGGAAGTGTGAGATTGGACCTACAAAAACGCAGATTTAAAGCACAAAACGAATACGAATGTATCAAAATCTTACCTCGCTGAAATCGCGTTTCTGTAGCTGCATATTAGCAGTAGCAACCTGAAACAACACACAGTTAAGTATTTGATAAACACTATACGAAATACTTTGGCAAGCTTTGTATCTAATCAGAGAGCTGTTAATTTTCACAACGATTCAACACAGGTCTGTGTATAATCTCATCATAACGCATGCGCTAAGGTAACTAGACCAAGATGATTATCAAAAAATTACCTCCGTAAAATCATGACTTTGAACTTGCATCGCAGTCGAAACCTGCAAAAAAAAAAATTACGAAGAGTGTCCCAAGTATTGACTGACATGCACCACACTGTGGAAGCTATTAACTGCTACCTTATTTACAGTGACGTCAGTGCCACCTGTATTTCACACAAAATTCGATGATCTCAAATTTGGATAGAGCTGTTTAGTGTGTAAAAATAAGTTCTAGAAGTTATGGCAGTTGCTTTTCGCTTTAATTATTATTTGTCTTCACAAAGAAGTTCGTGGCGGTGTCTTTCCTACGCAAATCAAGCAGAAAAACTTGCACTTGCGCGACAGTTTAGACTCGTATTTATAAACAACAAATGCTAACGTTTTCGATGGGTGAATACCTGATGTTTAACTACCGTAGTCTTGAAATGAAAGGTCCTGCAAACTTACTTCGTCAAAAGTATAGCTGTGTTCAGACTTCATATTGAGACTAGTTTGCTGAACGGATGAAATCTGAAAAAATTAGCTTCAATTATAAAATCCAAAAGCGTAAATTGCAACGAAAAAAAACGAAACGATTTTCGAAAATAAAAGCTTTTCGCTAATTTTTGAATTAACTAACCTCTTGATCATCGGTATGCTCTTTATTTTGAGTGGCGATTAAATTTGAGATGCTAACTGAGCTTTGACTCACAACCACTGAAGATGAAATCTGCACAAAAACGTTAAAATCAAACAAGTGTAGGTGCAAGATTTATCAACAATCATACCGGGTGGTTACAAATTGATGTTATTACACTTGTGGATGTGCTGACCACTCCGAAATGACTGAAGCTCAATTTTGCTTCCGTTCCTGGAGAACTCCGCTGAGAAGAAGGAACAGATGACTCCACTCCACTATCATGCTGACTGATGGAAGGTTCTTTAACGGATTCTTTTTGATCCGTAAAGGTTTGACTAGGTACCCACGTTTCTGCAACAGAAAGTTAATACAGAGGAAAACACGTAGGAAACAAGCGACCACTGAAAAAAAATAATAATAAATAAAAACAAGAGCATACCAATGCGAAAAAGAAAACTAATCATTGCTAGATCAAAACGGCGTGATGTTACCCAAACTAAATTCTTTTATAAACAATTAAACACATAGCATGGTCATTGGTCTTACGTTGCTTTTTTTTTTTTCATCTTAGTCCGGTGTGTCAAAACTTACCAAGATTTGACCATATATCTTCGTCCATGGCTGGGGTTACGGTTTGTTTAATGCTACCACTTGTACCGCTCGCTATTCCAGTTGCTGCAGGAAAAAATTAAGTTTAAAACGATTCAAATTACAAGATTTCATGTGAATACGCAAGTACGCACTAGAAGATTTGTTGAAGAATTTTTGACGATTCTGTCGCTGTTGTTCCACTTTAGCTCGACGGATAGCTTCATTCATTTGCTCTTCTTTCTAAAAATGGTATGTGATGCTAAAGCAATGACGCTATTGAGTCACATTATCGCTCTTACATCTTTCTTCCGAATAACTTCTTGCTTTTTGCGCAGCGATTTTCGGGATAGAACCGGAGTAAATCCTTCGAAATCGTCATCTTTAACATCCAGGGGTGAATCAACTATAGACGACAAATCTTCAGACAATCCAATGTTGGAATGAAGTTGCCTTAAATTCATGACAAAATGTTATTTCTCAAAAAGTTCTAGGTTTTACAGACAAAAGCGACAATTCAAATTTTAGTTGTCTTGGGTTTGTTAACACTCTGATGCATTCAAGTCAAACATGCATCAAAACTTTTTGTTACCCCTGTACCATGATCTTTTTCGTACATTATCAACTACCAGCTTCAATTAAGCACGAAATAATATTGAAGCTGATAAAAAATAATTCGACATAATTCAGAAATCTACACAACTCACTTCTCTAAAGGTGCATCAGGCAAATCGTCAACACTGACTACTCCTGCGTAATTGTTCATGTCATACAAACGAAAAAGATCCTGCAAAACTTATGAATAAAAACCATTTTTCAAAGTCTTTTCAAAAACCACATGCACCTCGTGTTTGGTTTTCTGTGCTTCTTCCTGCTTTTTTGCTTTAGTTTCGCTACTTGAAGCATCGCGAATTGCTCCTTCGATAGCTGATGGATTGTTATAGTCAACTGAGTGGAGAGTGTAAACCTAAAAATGCACAACTTCAATAATACGCCATTTCGCACAAATATTTCTTCATGCAATGATTACGTAAATAAAGTAGGAAAACACAAATTTACAACAGTCAAAGACAGAAACAACATCAAAACAAAAAGAAATGGTTAAACTTACAACATATACCTGATTGTCCATATTTCCCACGGCTTTCTTAGATCCATGTAAACGATCGGGAGTTCCTACAGAAACAACACCGTTGAAAACCTTTCTAGGGTCTAGCAATTTCCTTTTAACATGGCCAAAAAAATTTTCGCGTCAGGCCGGTACCAAGCCACTTTGTTGTAGTTATAAAAAGCAATGGGTTGCACTGATGCACTCCCCCTCGGATGATTTTACGGAAGTGGCAAATTTTCGTACTCGAAGAGGTGCAGTGGTACACTGGCGAAGCGAATAAGTAAGTACCAGTGAGGGATGATGTCCTATAGGTTAGTCGCGATAGCCTTTAATGACACGGAATAATCCAGATACAAATCTTCCCTTATATTGAACTCGACTAAACCTAGCGCAATAACTAACAATCCAGCATATCTTTTAGGCTTGTGGCGAGCTTTATCGGAAGCATTGACGCACTAATTTAAGACACTGGACCAAAAACAAGTACCTCTTCCTCCCCGACCTCTACCAGCAGTAGGTCGTTGGTTTGAAAAACTTCTCTTGGGCTCGTGTTTTTTCAATTCTTCCGCAGCAGGATTGATGAGAGGAGCCTGCAGAGCAATCATATATAGCTATCAACAACCATTTTGGCAAATAAAAACGTGACAACTCCGTTGTCGGCAATTAATCTACAAATGCAAAACCAATTACGTTCAATGTCATTCCCTCTCAAACCCTGATATGATATACCGACACTAAGTGTAATACGAGGTATTAGTTAAGCATTGTCCATCAAGTTTTGTAATGCTACATTTCAAGATCGAAAAAAAAAAAAATTAATATTTCGAAAGCTTTCATTCTATAAAGACTTGTGGCTCACTTTTCTTGTGTCCTGGCTGTTATCTGAAGCAGTTTCCCATTCTTCGTTACCAACATCTGATGACAAGATATTGCCACCATCGTTTACAGAAGATGCACCAGCAGGGGAGCTCGCTTCCTGACGAGAATATACTGGACTATTAAGCGACTTTGGCTCACGACCATATGGCGGCTGAGTTTTGGATGTATTCTTGAATCTCGGCGGACTGAAAAACACATTTTCACCGTAATGCCATGCATTGCAGCCACATTACAAGCAATCTCAGCTTTAATGGAGCGCCGTAGCGGTCAGCTTGCAGCTTCTAAGACAAAAACTAGGGGCCTGGAGGGTGATGAACTAATACGTATGGTAATTGGCGCACGAAAAATTGAGTACATGACGATTTACAACTAGTTCTATGAATCCGTAAGACTACGTCTCACTTCGCGCTAGTAAAATTCGCACAATCCAGGCAGTTGCAGTACCTAGAGGCCTTAACTTAACTTCGAAATTTTAACTTACCGATCTTGTTTGTTGCGTCGCTTACGTCGGTCAATAGGATATCGCTGTTTGTCGGCCCCGTATCGGGGGCCGCGATCCAAGTTTTTTGCCCTAAAAGAAGTTAAGTATTGTTTTTTACGACAAACTACCAAACACTACGAACAGTTTTTTAGTGCACTTACTTTGATTCACTAAGATCATCAGAATGGTAGCTTCTGGGAAGTACTGAAGTAGAACTTGTGCCGGATCCACGACCTCTACCCCTTGTCGTACCGCTTCCACGCCCTCGACCTCTTCTGGAAGGTTCACCACGGGCCATAAACGTCGAATTACCATTTGCAATGCTGCGACCTCTGCCACCAGGCCGCGAAGATTTGTATGAATTGCTACCAGATTTAACACCACGTCTGGGATAATTGCCATTTGAAGAATCCTAAACAGTACGAATGCTAAAAATTTTGTTTTCAAATTATAAAACGATAACTTCAGTAAAATGCGGCTAGCATAGCAAGCTCCTAATCTACACGTCTTGTTCCAAAAAATTTTCACTCTGCCGTTCGTAAACCGCTGCCAAGATGGCATTTCACCACAGAAGGTATTGACGAACCGTAAGTCAATAGATTTGATTCATAGATCGCATGTGCTATTTTCATCTCCAAAATAAAAAGTGAAACTTCATTTAGCTTGAAACTCTTTCCACTTACACTGCGTTTTATGTTGCGATCATAAGTCTCGCTTTCAGAGTAACTACCATCCGACGAATAATCATCTTCGGCATCAGAACCTTCGCCTACACGACGTCGACGACCAACAGCAACCGGATCCTACACAAGTTACATCCGGTTTAACCAAAGTACAAATTTCTTTGGTTCTAGGTTTCTGAAACTTACGCTATCAGACTCGTACGACGCATGATCATCTATTGAATCATAATCATCATCTTCGTCATCGTGCTGCAAAATAAAGGAATGTAGGTGTTTCAAACGAACTGACATTATCAAAAAAAACACGACACCCACGACTCTTACCCTTCGATTATCATATTTTTCTCGGCCTGTACTCGTCCTTGAACTATAGTATTGAGACCTAAGTAAAAGTAAGATTAGTTGATTATAGTAAGCAAAACATTAATGAGATCTTCAGCAAAAAGACTTGAAGTGAACAAGAGGTGTCAACAATAAAATTGCAGGTAACTTTGTCTATCAATCAACGCAGAATCTCTTTAAATACTCGCTTTAAATAGGAGAAAGCCAAAAGAAATTTATCTAAGTAAATCGGTACACACCTATAACTTGCCCTTGAGCCCCGGCCTCTAGGTGGAGCACTGCTACGCGCTGAAGAACGTTCTGGAATGGAACTTTGGCCGCGACCTCTTGTAGAACCTCGATAAACAGAACCGCGCGACCTAAACAGCAAAGATAAGTAAAAATAATTCCCCAAGGGAAAACACCTTCGTCTTTACCTTCCTCGGCTTCTCGTGCTGCTTCGTTGATCCCGATCATTGTTATCGGGGTAATCCCGGATTGGCTTTCGATCACTTCTGTGTGGCAAAGAAGAACCACGACGATTGCTGTCTGTTCGGTACGGTTTCGCTTCGTAAAACCGTTTTTCTGCAACAAAAAAAAAAAAAAAAATTAGATATACAGCTAAAATCATTTAAAACAGAACACATTCTACTGCTTTTGTTGACCACTTACCCGACAAATTGCTGCTACGTCGGCGCCGGGAATCGGTTTCTTGATTTCTGGTTGAAGTATTATCGTCTCGGTTCTTCTTGTTGAAGTTCAAAGCTTTACTATTATCATCTGTGTCAATAAAGAATTGGCTAAAAGATGTTAATATGGACTTAAGTGCTTTCCCAACTCTTGTAGCTACGTAACTTCTGTGATAAATTACATTAAACCAGTAAACCTACCATCCCAAAAAAATTTGCACCACATTTTAAATGAAGAAGTAGTGAAAGAATAATTTTAACGTAACTTCGCAAGTATGTTCACTTGTTTAGCGAGAAGCTTGGGGTGACTTTGGACTCAAAAAGCGCTTCGAAGTCTTAAAAAACAAGCAGTTTTCGAGCTGGCGCAAAGCTCACCAACCTTTTGGAAACTTGGAATCCTCAGTGAATCTTGAAACAGGAGCAGTTTCTTTTAAAGTTCTCTTCCTATCTTCTTCTTTAGGAATGTAAGTATTCTTTTCTGCTTCTTTTTGCTGCAAGAAAATTTACTTACTTTTAAGATTGCACTAACCTTTATTTTTTTACCTTAATTTATGAACACAGATTTACAGTTAAGGTATTTTGTATTTCGCAGTTTAACTCATTGCACATCAACTAGTAAGCCAATTACTACGCCACTTGCTACTGTTTAAAAAAAGCAAGCAAAATTGTTTTCACCATAACTGTAATTCGTGATCGCACAAATTAATCACAGCACGCTTAATCGCTTATTCTTTTAAGCATAGCCGAAGTTATGCTGTGCACTTCTTACAAGACCTCATAAATCAGGCTAAACGCACAAGTAATATAGATAGCTAGCATCTATTACAGCAACCTCAATACCGAGGATAGGACTTTTTGATGTGGCACCACTCAGCATGATCGAGTCGGCGTTTAAGATAGGGTTGTGTTTAAAGCATTTGGGTTAGATGCCCCAATGCCTGCCTACCTAGTCAATGATGAATAGTTGCGCATTATTCACATTAGCTCATAGGACTATTATGCAACATTTTGACACAACTTATATTGCAAACACTATCATCATATCTTACTTGTACTTCTTGTTGCTTTTTTCGTTCTTCCCAAAAGTTCGTTGTTGGTGCTGCTGCATCAGTTGGTTTCGACGAAGTGAAAATTGAACTTTTTTCTAAAAAATATTCGTTAAATCAATTGAAAATTTTGTTGACGTACCGTAATATTATTACACATTACCAGCGTGTTTTGTTGTTGTGCTTTTTGTAGACAGTTGCTTCTGCGATTGACTTGTGACGGCACTTTTCCCTAAAATCATGAGTAATTTATTTATGCAGTAAGTTCTGCACGAATATCTAATTTTCTTAAATGGAAGCCGCCATTGAGTAGAAAGCCGCACGAATTGACCAAAAAAACAATAGAAGCCGCAACGGACAAAACTGTTTCTTCGCTAATACAAGAAAATAAAGCAAACAAATCTAACACAACGCAACAAAAACAACTTGAACATTGTATATTTCATTTCCACTCCTGTACAACGGTCAATTGCTCATTTTCATCATCATCTAAAATACTGACACATTTAAGTAAATAATCTTTGTTTTCAAGTAATCAAAACTGCGACAAGAATAGCAGTTGTTGGATTAGGGAAGGGTAGCACGTGACAACTTACTTAGTGTTTCGCTAGAGACTGTAAAATTGCAGCTGATTTAGCGCTTCCGTTTTCCTGCCACCTAACTCGAATGCTCATTGAGGACCAATTTGAAGACGAAAACGTTCATATGAAAAAAAGGGAAGCCGCACAAAATGTTTAAAAATATAAAACAACAGCCGCGGCTTTCATTCAACAAAATACGGCACCCATACTACCCCACTACTCATGTGCTACAAACCTTTCGAACTTTCGTCCGGTTCTTTTCTCTGATCACGGTTATCGCGCCTGGCATCACGATTATCTCTAGGCCCTCGGTTGTCTCTTGAATCACGGCCGTCCCGTGAATCGCGGTGATCTCGGTTGTCCCGGAAGTCACGATTGTTTCTGGAATCACGGTTGTCTCGACGATTTCGATTATCGTAACGATCCGAAGCGCTTTTTTGCGGCCGATCAGCAGGTGGACGATAGTGATTTTCACTCGCCCGATACCGACGAACGCCACGGTTGTCTTCGCGAAGATCTTGCACATCACTTCGACTGTCTCGTACCCCGCGGTTGCTGCCACGTGTTTCTTTAGCACTATAACGATGCGAGCTGCTGCGGTCCGCTTGATCATGATACAAGTTGCGATTACTACGAGTGTCCTGTCGTGCATTAGGCCGGCGATTATAATCTTGCTGAGAAGACTGAGAATCTTTTGGTAAAACAGAATGAGTTTGTGATTCATCTTCGTCATCCCAAGAAGCTCGAGGTAGCTCTGGTCTCAACGCAGATTCAGATTGAAGATTACGTTGATCGCCTTTAATTTATAATACAATACATCAATTTATGAGCAGTACATGTCAACAACACTGCGGAAACTATTAAAGCAAGTTTTCTGCTTGCGTCAGGTATAAGACTTATATTTAATACAAGTTATAAGGACTTAACTGAAAAAACTTGGCAGTTTAAATTTAGTTGCTAACTTTCACAGTTCTTGGGTTTCATTTTCGAATCCCCTATTGCGCCAACGTTTCCGGAGTTAAATACCTCCAAAAAGTTCTGCTATCTTTACCTTCTCTACTGGGTGGAGAGTCGCTAGGTTCATCATCTCTCGTCTCTTCGTGAGCAACATCGCGGGTAATCCTAGTGACCCCAAAACTGGTATGACTGTCTATGGTCGCCGTGGTTGTGGTAGCGGTTGGAGAAACAGTGGCAATAGGTTTGGTGACTATAAAATATTAAAGTGGAATAACGCATTACGTTTGAAGATGCTGCGCCAGTCACTGAAGCAAAATTGAAGACAAATCTTGCAACTGACGTACAACGCAAACATCCTCACTCGTTAACTCTGAGACATTAAAAAGTCCATCACAAAAAACAAGCAACGATACAACAACCTTACGATAATAGTAGGGATGGGGATTTCACAATACCCAATGAAGAAGGATCCGAATCCTAAACTATTTGGAGTAGTATTTGCGAAGTAAACTGGGTTATTGGATTCGATTTCACTGAAAAGTCAATCATTTCAACTGTGAACTGTGAACAATATTACAAACTGTGAACTATGATTGTTCGTCATGCTTGCATCACTAACGCGTTGGGTCTTTCGCAAAATAGGTTGATTTAAAATTAAATAGGATTCGGTTGTAACAATTCGGAATAGTAAGCTATTCTGAAATGCCCATACTTACATAATAGAACGTTCACTTGATCAGAAATTTTTAACGATTTAGTTTTATAACCCAATCACTATAACCTCCAACCTTCTTGGTAGCCGTAGCTCACGACTCCAATAATTGAAGTAGGTCAAAAGCCCTCAGGCTATTTGCATCATAATCAAATATTTCATGTCATAATAACTTTTTTCAATAATTATGGCATGAAAAATTTGATTTATGAAGTAGAAAACCCGAGAACTTTTGACCCTCCTTTAAAATAGACATGTGAACAGGGTAATACTGTGCTTACAGTATAGGGTAGAATGATCTCACAATTACTTGCCTAACGTCTAAATGATAGTGCAGTAAACCTCGTATAAGAAGAACAGTCAAGACCGGCGACAGTTTGTCACATGTGAATTTCGTCATTTACGAAATTGATTCGCTCACAATACATCCCGGCTTCAAACTTAGGCCTTCATATGCAATTATCTATGTCCGAAGTTTACCCTAAGTGCGAAACCGCTTACCCTTATTTTCGTTATTCTTCCATGAAGAGTAGGAATCTTCTCTCACGTCCTCTTTAGCTGATAACTTCGAACCGCTGAGACGACCTATAAAAATAATCACTGGTTCGTTTTTAGCGCAGAGATAAAACTTGCAATAACGTACCATCCGATTTGTAGGAGAGTTTATTAGAAGATTTTTTCGATTTTGCAAGGTCTTCTTCGTCTTCGCTTTCCACTCTGCAATTACAATATTAACCAAGAAAAAAACTACTTTTGACGCTTTTGGGCCTTGCTTTTTACACTTTAAATAAAAATGTTGCGTAAAACTATTATAAAAGTAAAACCACGCAAAGAAGCAACTTTACAAATTGAAACTGGAGATCGAAAGAGAAAGCCAATGAAGGTGTGGTTCTAAAAGTTATTAGAAGATAAAGCAATCAAAACATAGCGAACAGAGAAATAAGCTGATTTCAGCACAGAAAAAGGAAAGCGATGTTCATATGGGAGAACAAAAACACAAACAAATTTGAAAAAATGAGTAAAAGCAAAGAGAAACTGTTTGAACTCGGACGTTCAGAATTACATGAAAAAAACAGCTCATGCCATTTATAGTTTGTATAAAAATTACGACAAATCTGAATTGCACCTAAATTCTAACCTGAAATCCCTCAGCTTAACTTTATCATTAATTCTTCGAGGTCGAACAAGGGCTGGTTGTTTTACTTCTTCTCTTTCCAAACTTTGATTTGATTGATTGCTACCCCATCTAGTGACTGGTTTGTTTCTGCTGTAAAAACCGTTAAAAAGTTGCTGATTCTTAAGTAATTCATCTAACTTACGTCAAAACGTACTTCTTACTCTTAATAATCGAAATAATGAAAACAGATAGCAATTCCTTACTTGCTGTCGCTTCTACTTAACAGAGTTTTCTGAGACCCATGGCGTGCGTCTCCACCTGACGCGGCTGACACTGGGCTGTCTCTTGATGACTGGCGCTTGATTGAAGATCGTTTTGACGAAGGACCTAAATTTTGTATGATTCAGCCCATAATCCTTAAGTACTACAGTGTGATAATTACCAGCTTCCCAGACACGTAGGTCCTTCTCACTGACGGTAGTTGAAGGCGAAGCGATTTCAAGTTGTTTATCTTCGGCTTTTCGCTCATCTTTACGATAGAATTCTCTCTGAGGGTAGCTTTGCCTAAACGAAAGGTTGTGAATGTAGCAAATATCGTATCATCCTCACTACATTCAAAACATTGCGATAACTTACCTATCGTCCACGGATGTTTCTGTGTTTGGTGCAACTAACGAATGCGATGAACTTTCCGAAAGGTTTCGAACTCTGAAAATACAATCAATTATTGTCAATATGTATTCCAACGGATACATTAAAACTCGACCCACCTTGGATCCTGGTTTTCAGTGTTTTCGCCCTCCATGTGTTCTCGTTTCATAATGCTGGGATTCACCAATCTCGAGTCGGGCTAAAAAGATCACCCATTTTATTTAAATTTTAAAAAACAAAAACAGTTAAGTTATTTTCACATTCATACGTCAAAAACAGCGAAAATCTATAGAAGAAAAACGTACATGTTTTATGGATTGCTGATGTGATTGCTCTGCCATCCATTTGGGCGTAAATGCACTTGAAGGGTACCCAGGAGATGGCGCCCCAGCTTGCCATCCCTCCTGCATTCAAGAAGCAAAACTAAATACCTTTTTTTTAAAAAAAAAAAAAAACGTTAAAAAAAAGCAAAATTAAATACCAGTAACAAACACACACAAAGCAATAACAATAAACCAATAAGTAATAATGCATAAGATATGATAGGAAATGAGTGACACAAGTAATATAACTAGCCTGGAAGACTTTGAATACAACCACAAAATCAAAAGTAACTGTAAAGCGGGGAAATTCTAATGAACTATAAATGACAGCCTACAATGTGCTTACTGTTAAAGCCACCGTCCTATCATAATACGCGCAAATATAGTAACCTGCTTCTGACGCTGATTGGCAAGCCTCGGTGGAAGATTTCGTCCACTTGACCCACCAGCCGACGGGCGTGGCTGGGGACGGTACCCACCACCGCCACCATAACCATCTCCCGGCATGCGATCCTGCGACAATAACGTGTCAGCATCACCGTTAACAAAATGGTAAAACTCAAAAAAGACGACAAACTGGTTTAACATAAACACCGATTTTTGGCAAGTAACAACATCAAGTGCTTCATGCACTAATATCTGGATAGCATAAAAAGATAAAAGCACAATAGCAAAAAATTGTTCACGAATATTGCAATGTGTTGCTGTTTACCCGCATTGCTCGTCGGTCATCACTGCTTTCGCTCTCTGAGCGTCGAGAATACATGGTTCTCTCATCTCGGGGCGGGAGATAATCTTGGTTCCAAGAATGCATTTCATCTTCAGTGGTTGAAAATCGCTGAGGATAAGGTGCAGCTCGCTTCATGTCAGCTTGATAATATCCAGTGCTATCTAAATTGTTCCGACTTTGTTGCTCCATTCTGTGAATAAAACCTTGTTTCACTTTTCTTGATATGCTACAACTCTTTGAGCAAAACTGGCATAAAAACTAAGGAATCGAAAATGCTTGAGGCATGGTCAAATATTATTAAAAAAATTGATCGAAACTAAAAAATGAGCAAGAGAGCAACTAGTTCAATTAAGTAAACAATACGAAAGACTCAACTGTCGAAGAAAATGCAGAGCAAAAATAATTTCCCACACATTGAGAGACATTTTGCAAAACAAATCATATTTATTATAAACGCAGTTTCAAGCAAAATTTTGCAGCTTAAAGATTTAAACTTTTATTATTTAACTAATTCAGGGGTGTTTCTACATGTCAAAACAGTTCACTAAAAAGCAGAGCTCAATAATGAAGCATCGGCAAACCTTTTTTCTTCTTCCTCTCGGCGTTTTCTGGCCCTTTCCATTGCTTCTTCTTTTTCATTTTTCTTCCATGGTTCCTCGTCTCCTCTGGGAGACATACGGCCAGAATTGGGTTCAGAAACTGGGCCAGAAAATCGTGTTGCAGCCCCCATAGTCGGTGGGTAAACCTGAGAAGGGGGCATCTGACTAGGACGATATTGATTGCCTTGAAGAGCCATTCGCTTGTCGAATTGTCCCGGAGGCTTACTGTTACAACAAATATTTTACTTGACATAACTAAAGGCAATTACAAAAGATCAGTCTTCTCTCGTTATGTTGTAAACTTCACCTAAAAAGGTATTAACGGTATACCAGAGAAAAAATAACGGAAGTTAATAATTACAACACATTAAAGCAGTGTTTCTCAACCCTTTTCTTATGCGACCCGAATTCGGTTCAATACATAGTCTGCTCTGCTAGAGCAGAACTTTGCGACTCATCTCAATTGAGCATACATACTGTTATAAACGCAAAAAAAGTTTAACAAATCAATACGGTATATACATAAAAAACAGAACCTTTTCCGCAATAACTTTTTGAAAGGTGGCTTGTTGATTTGGTTCAGATTAGCTCAGCTGTTAAGTGCACGCTACCGGTGCGGGAGGTCAGGGGTTCTATTCCCGGATCGGCCAAATTGGCACAGTGTCGACACTGGCTAGCCACCGTTGCAACGTTGTCCAGGCGCAAGCCGCGAAAATGGGCCCCGCCACTCGTTACACGCTTCGGCCTAATACCGCGAGTATAATGAAAGTTCGATTTTGATTTTAGCAATCATTTGGTAAACAAAGCAAATAATTTTGTAAACAAGTCATTTTAGTCAAACTTCAAGCCAAGTTAAGTCAGTCTTGACTTGAAGTTACTGATCACTTCAATCGCAGCCATCTCGTTAATTTCAAAAATTTTGGCGAAGAGAGTTTTTCTAATTTTCAGCATTTTTACTCAGTAATTTTTCTCTTTACCTTCCCGTGATTATTCGACGAATTTCCACTCCCACCCAACACAAAATAGACGATAAAACACAACAACTAATACGACATACTAGACTGGTCACAAACAACCCTACCAACGTCAGGTGACGTGCAGACACTTTATTATTGTCGAACTTTCAAGAACACTTAAGTTGAAAAATTATGCCAATCTATAAATCAAATATAAGCAATGAACTTGAGACTTCTACGCTTGTGCCAGCGACCCATTTATTAAGCCTTGGCGACCCATATTTCATTTATAAAGCCTCGCGAGTCACGACCCATGGTTTGAGAAACGCTGAATGCCTTCAAAATTAATCAAAGCTATAAACCTCATCTTTGCACCTATTACACACAAAGCGCTGAAAAGATCTAATTGCTAGGTTTACACTGTAGTACAAAATTAGATAAGCACACTTACTTTCGATAGTCTACTGGTGGTTGAGTTGGCATCGGCTGTCGGTACATGGGATAATACTGTTGAGACCACTGAGCCATAATTTGTTGATCATATGTTGGTCCCCATACATGTCGAGGCGCCACTGATGAGGGATCCTATACAAATGACGTAGTAAAAAGGTGGGCCGTGTAATCGCAATAACAATGCACACAATATGCGCTATCGACAATTGCCTTCACCGTTGACCCTCTTTTGAAAAACACTTCATTCATACAACCACGGTATTTCTACATGGCTATCTCATAACTTTATGAGTATATACATTCGCAACATACAACTTACTTTTAGGTGTGACATAAAAAAAAATTATTATTTAAACAAACCGTATTAGCATAAAAACTAAGGATAAAAAAAAAAATTGTGTGCAACTACATAATCGAAAACATAACAAAGTTGAAGCTAACTTCAGGTATGATACCAGCTGAAGATCACTACAGTATTCAATTCACTCATACACAATTCATTCCCATCACGAAAACATGTAGTAAATCTTACACTGCAGTAGCAAAATATACCTTTAGTTTTTTATCTGTTTTGGTTTCTTCTGAGGGAGGTGCTTTTGATTTAGCACTTTCAGTGTGGGCACTGTCAACAAAAAACATGAATAAACAGAACATAAACTTATAACTTCAAGTGAATTTCTAACGTTTGTTTGCTCCCGTCTTCATCATCACTGAAGACCAACTTTTCAGCATAATCCACTTCGCCTTGCATTCCCGCCCAACCACTTTCGCCCTCGTCTTCTTTTTCCACTTCCTAAACATTGTTATCATCTCACAAATGTCATTCCCGGCTTTATAAACACTGAAAATCTTGTCAGAAATCGGTTCTTTCAGTTGCAACAAAAGCAGGTTATGTGATGACAGCAATCAATTTATTGGTTGAACTGACCACTCAATACGACCCAATATTTTCTTACTGACGACAACATAACCTTGCCGTAAATCAGCCTGTTGCACATCCTTCGTTTGATTTAAAGTTAGTTTATTGCATTTCACCCGTTTGGGAAGCCAACTACACAACTGATTTTCGGTAAATGCTTTAATAATAATCAGACAGCTTAAATGGCCAAGTAGTAAGAGCGTCCGCCTCTGGAGCAGCAGACTCAACTTTCAGTCCCAGTCGGGTCAAACCAATGACTCTAAAATCGTTATTCACAGCCTCCTTGCTCAACGCTCAGCATTAAAGGAAGAGTGTGAAAAACAAGCCGGCAAGTTTTTGTTGAGCCGTTGGGAAAGGCACTTAGCGAGATTCCCCCATTTTGGTGAGGGAGATAGGTGGCCGGCAACTCCTAAGTGAGCTCGTTATAGCGCTTTGAATGCTTTCTCGCGATAGGAGGATAAATATGCAAGTCAATACAATACAACTTCATTTGCTTATCAAATAAATTACTTACTTACTTAACTGTTATCAGGTTTACTGGGCATTATCGCGCTAAAACGTACCTTAAATTCAGATTGCGGGGCCATAGACTGCATAGAGCCCTCTAATAGTTGAGCTGGACCGGGTTGCTTCATCATGCCGCGAAATCTGACAGAAAATATGAAATAACTTGAAACGTACCTTAAATTCAGATTGCGGGGCCATAGACTGCATAGAGCCTTCTAATGGTTGAGCTGGACCGGGTTGATTCATCATGCCGCGAAATCTGACAGAAAATATGAAATAACTTGCCATGAAATACATTTCCAGGCTGTCCAGTCAGCAATCACCAAATACAACAAAAAAAAATCAGGAGATATCCAATTTTCCACGCAAAATCAAGTGAGGAGCAAAAAACAAGGTCATTCGCGTTCGCAGATATCCAATTTCCCACGCAAAATCAAGTGAAGAGCGAAAAAAAGATCATCACGTCCGCAGATGTCCAATTTTCCACGCAAAATCAAGTGAAGAGCAAAAAAACGGTCATCACGCCCGCAAAGAAAAAATGAAAAATAATAACTGATTGAAAAAATGAAAAAAAAAAAAGAGTGGACAGTAGGGTAGTGTGAAAAACCTGGCAAACCACCTAAAACCAACTTCCATAACAGTTTTTTGGAGTTGGACCGGAAACCCAGCCACCTACTCCCATCAAAGTTGCTGAAGAGGATCAAATTTCCCAAAACACCTGTTACTTTTGATCAACACATCGTAGGAAGCTAGTTTTGGTTTTAAAAGCTGCGAAATGTCTATGTTTCTACCTGCTTAAATTAAACATTTAGACGTGCAGTCAATGGTTTTGGAGTTATTTTCAAAAAATCGTTATTTTGTTGATTTTCTTCTAAGCAGAAATAATAGGCTATGATATGACTTTTTGAAAATAACTCAACAACCATTGACTATACGACTAAATGTTCAATTAGAGCAGGTAGAAACATAGACATTTCGCAGCTTTTAAGACCAAAACTAACTTCCTACGATGTGTGGATCAAAAGTAACAAGTGTTATGAGAAATTTGACCCCCTTCAGCAAGTTTTAGGGGGTTAGGTGGCTGGGTTTGCGGTCTAACCTCAAAAAATTGCTATTGGTGTTGGATTTAGGTGGTTTGTCAAGTTTTTGGACCCCCCCCAAACCTTCAATTTCAAAAAAAAATTTCACTTCACTTCAGAAATTTGACCCCTGCAGCAATGTTTTTGGGAGGTAGGTGGCTGGGTTTGGGGTCCAACCTCAAAATATTGTAATTGGTGTTGGTTTTAGGTGGTTTGCCAAGTTTTTAGAACCCCCCCCCCCCCAACCTCCAAAAAAAGTTTTTTCACTCCATCCTAGTGGACAGCCTTCATTTCAAACGAAAAATGCTGTTACCTTGGATCATTGGTATATGGTGGATAGCGCATGCCAGGCATCATGGGATTTTGATAGCGCATCTGGGGACCAGGAGGAGGCATACCAGGATGAGCAAAACGATTATTGTACATCTGAAAACAAATTGGTGTCACATTTAAGACAGATAGATATAGACCAGCAGCTAACATTTTGTGTGAGTTTTCTTACAGCCATTGTTTATTAGGACAACTACATTTTTTACCAACAAACAATTGCATTATTTTAACACATCAGGTAGATCAGTGTTTCTCCAAGTGGGCCTTCAGGCCCACTTGTGGGTCCGAGGATTTTTGAAATGGGCCAAAAGTTTTCATTAGGCTACACTAGGTCCCAAGAAAAATGCATTACTGAAATTTACAATTTTCTGCTGAAGGAAATCTATGATATCATGAACTTAAGCTCAAGTAGGTACAAACCAATTACACAACATAATTATTTTTTTCGCAAATGTGTTTATATATATTATATAATATTAGGTTAACGTTAAAGTGTGTTAATTCTTAACATCTCTAACACGCTCGTAACTTTTATGATGTCATAGACGATGATTTTTCCGCGATTGGTCGTGGCTAGAGAGTAGGCTACAGCAGATGGGATGACAGCTAGTAGGCGAGTGCCAAAAAACAGGCGTTTTTTCTTTGCAGAATTTAAATGATCTATAACGGAAGCAGACTCTGACTCACTGCAGTTAAAGAAGCAATTAAATTGCTTTTTTAAACAAACAAGAGTAAGGAAGAAAGTAGAGAAGACGTGCGCTAAGTATACGACGAAGAGAAGGAAGAAGAAACAACCGCGAGCCAGGTTTTCTAACTTGTAACGTTGCTAAAACATTTTATGACACTAGAAATTTGTGTTAAGAGTTTTGTGGGCCGAGTAATGTATTTTTTGACACTGAAAATGGGCCTTAAAAGAAAGGTTGAGAACTACTGATGCAGATTCCACTGCTAAGAATCATAAAGCTCGAAGCAACGCTTGTTGATGAATCACAGCATTAAAAAGTTTGATTTCACAAAAAAATACTCACAAACTGAGCCGGTGGCATCATATTTGGTCGAAACTGATTGTGAAAATGTTGAGGAGGAATATTTTGAGCAACATTGGGATGAGAAGCAGAGCGATTTTCCGCGGATTGCTACAACAAATCATGCATAATCTCTATATAATTGTTTAGGTTAATACTGTTTACTCAATTGACAACTTTTCGTACTAGTACCAGTAAAATAAAAATCGTATCTGTCTTAGAAACTTACATGCATCTCGTATGAACTTCCAGACATTCCTGGCAGTTGATCCGAGTACGAACTTTTAGTGTCATCTGTTAATGGAGCATTTTCTTTCGGAGTTAAGTTCTGACCTCCGCCTCCTCTCCAGGAAGCAACATCTGTGAAAAACACAATATTTATTCTAGCAGCACATCTTTCTCGTAATAGTGGCACATTTAATTAATTGTCTACACCACTTTCCACTACATACTAGTAGTTATATATATATTACTCTGAGGTCGTAGATTTGGACCAGGACCATATTGCAGTTCTTTTGTTTTTCCACCTTGATTGCTTTGTTGCTCCTAAAAATAAATTGATGATGCTTTGTTTATTTACTAACTCGTGACACGAAGAAACGGCCAACAACATGCACTTCAGAATGCTCAGTAATTTAAGTAAGCAGTCAACTTTGTTGTTTAATTTTTTTATCAATCACCAATGAGCAGTCGATTTAGTAAAATCCTACCTTTTCTTCTCCTAGAGTAGGAAATTCTTCGGAGAAATGGGTGGTGCCACGAGCCTGTGCCCCACCTAAGCAATTACAATTAAACGTTATTTATCAAAAAACGCATTCTTAAATTCTAGTAGCAAAAACAATCCAAAACCTTTACGCACAACATTTTACAACATGATTAGCCTGAAGTGGTAAAACCCATTTCAAACCAGATAAAATCACAGGCGTTTGCAACATTTAAAATTCCTAATCCAAACAATAACAATAGCGTGTTGAAGTAAATACCTGAGGCACCGGACATTTTTGTGACAGCTTGTGAGTATCGTGGTGAACCCCATGTTGGCTGTGTAGGGCCATTCGACTGTGAACTTGGCTTCACATTGGCAACAGGCTGATTTGACGGGGGAACAACCTAATTAGAGCAACTGCATATGAACAGAAATCAGTTCACAAAATTACAAGTTTGAATCAACAATTTAATGAGCAGGCATCATTTCATTTTCAACCACAAACCAGTATCATAATAACAGAACTTAAAGAAAAAATTCAAAAATAGACCTGTGTTCAGTAATAAAATACAGTACGCGACTATTCGGCGATAATATTAAGCTACCCAAACCCTAACGTTGAATCGTCCCAACGACGAGTCCGTCACGCCGAGTCGTCTCACGTCGAATCGGCCATGCCCAATAGTCTTGAGCCCTAGGCACCAGCATATAGCTGGGACAAAAAAATAGCCAGGCAGGGTTAACAAAGGGATATATGCATAAATTATACCGGTACCGGTAATTAATGCTTACAGGAGCTTGTGAATATGTGGCAGCAGTTTGTCTCTGCTGGGTCGCAGGTTGACTCTGAGCTTCCTGTTGTTGAGGTGATTGCGTAGGGGCATCTGATTTGGAAGCCCATCCTGAACCGTCTTTTGGAACTGAAAAATTGCATTAAAAATGAATTAAACAGCATACTCTACTTTAAGTCGTCTAGATACCTAAATTAACGTTCGGGTCGTTTCCTAAATTCTCAGACTTTAGGCTTGGAAGACTTGCAGGGGGAGGAACTCTTCTGGTAGCAGCAACTTTTCCCAAACTTTGAAGACCATGACGTACCCCTGCACCTATAAGAAACATATGTGGAAATGAAGATTAAAAAGTTAATATAAAACAGCATTTAATGTAGCGAAGCAACTCTTGATACTAATAACCTGAATGACAGGAACAGCTTGACTTGTATTATCATACAATACCATATAATGAAACAGCAAGCAAATGTACCAAATAGCAAACTAGCCTATAAACATACCAGAATGTTTTGAAGTATCTACGGATCTGCCTTTGTACGTTGTTGCTAAATTAAGAGTGTTGTACTTTCCATCCTTCCCCTTGTTGTGACCAAACCCTGCTGACATCACTTAGAGAAACCTCACACATTGAAAGTTAGTGAATGTACCCAGATAGACCTAAAAATATGCAGAAATAAACATAAATACTGAAAGGTAAGCACCCTTGAATAAATTTTATAGAAAATAGAACTAAACTTTGCTAAAAAACTGCACAATTTTTTCTAGGGTGCAAAATTTGAAAATTTTTTCTCTTAAGCTTTTCAACTGAAATGGTAATTTATGGCTTAATTAGGGATGGCCATAGCCGAACTTTAGCTGATTCCGAATCGAATACGAATCACAAATGTCGAATCCAGAATTTCGAATCTTCATTTTAAATCCAAAATTTGGGAGGCTAACAAAATGAGCGCAATGCAATGCTGCAAAATCATCAACAAGTGTACTTAAAAAAATGCACAAAATGCATTAACAGATAAGCCTATTTGCAACATATCTTCATTCATATGAAGAAAGTTTATGGCCTCCACATGTTCGCCTGTCAGTCTGTTTCGTAATTTTGTTACGGCAAGGCCGGCGCTTGAAAAAGCTCTCTCTGACGGAGCTGAAGAAGCAGGTACAAAGGTGTGTTTACGAATACGCGGCAATGCGATTACCATTCCAAATCATACTGGCCCGCGATTAACGCGATATAAAATTAGCTAGCCTGCGTCAAGCAAGCTGATAGTTCAATGATGTCGTAACAATCAAACGTGCATTGTCTCACTGCCGTCGTCAAGGTTATTTCAAATATTTTTTGATACCGGGCAAGGAAGCGGTAAAAATAGTACAGGTACAATTCCTTGATATCGCGTCGTTTTGCGTTGCCGTACCAAAATTCAACGTCAAAATGAAATAAACAAAAAACTAGGTAGTCGCGTTGCCGCTAGCCGCGTAACGGTAAACACGTCTTAAGGCGCGTATACCGATACACGACAAAAATTTTTCGCACCTTGTTTTATTTTACTGTACACCGATCACGCGAAAACCTGCGAAATCCTTCTACATTTACTTACATTATAATTTTGGTGGCGTGTCGGTAAACGCGCCTTTAATACGCACGATCGTCACAAACAGCCATCAGTCATTGGCAATTGCGTGTGTCTGTCGCATAAGCTTGCGCAGTAGGTGTGTGCAGTTTACTCGCGTGTGTGCATCACTGCTATCTACGATATCAGCGCACCCTGGTCCCTGTATAAACACGCGTGTGCACCACTGCGCTGTTGCTGTTATAGTGCAAATGCGTGACTGTGTTTATACTATTAATTCTCCGAGATAAGTGACGCAACTGCGTCGCATTGATATGTTTTTTTCCATTTTGAATCGGCAGTATCAAAAAAAGATCCGAATCATTTAGGATTCGGATTCGACTCGAGATTCGGTAATGGACATCCTTAGGCTTAATTTGAATCAAACTGTTTAATATTTTGGGGTAAAACGAAAGTGTCATGTAGTGGAAACTCAACTTGAGGCAAAAATCGAATGAATTTGTCATTATAACCCATTACTTTTAGGGCAAATTCTTTAGTAAAAATTTATATTTGGGGAAATATGCACTTGCAAAAACTTAGCTGGAACAACAGTGACCCTATACCTCAAGTTCTAGTGGCGGGTATTCTATTTCTAGTGACAGTTACAAAAATACATAATTATCGCTATCGTTCAAGATGGTGACTATGTTCAAAATATTCACGAGTGCGACTTTGCATCACAATGGGCTGCGACATCACAATGCCACAAGTATAGACCCGCTATAAATGCAATGATTCAAATAAGAATTTTCGCCAAAAACACGTGAAACAAAGCTGCGATTGATTTTTGTTAGAAAAAACAAATTGGGTGAAGGCAAAAATAGTGAGGAATATCACAAATGTGCATGAACCGCAAAAATCAACGTTCAAGAGAAAGAAAAGGTCATTTACTTGCCTTGGATTAATGGTTAATACCGCCCACACAGTAACTTCACAATAGCGCGTGCTTTTCTGCAAAACCTCGTATGTGAATAACTGAATATTTTGCACTTACAGATTTAGTAGCATATTTTATGTCCTAGTCACAAAAAAGCGATCAAATTGCAATAACAAGCTCCTTCAGGAGTTACCAACCACACGTCTATTACACCAAGATGAGGGAATCCCACTAAGTGCCTTTCCCAACAGCACAACACGTACACTTGCAAGCAGACAAGCCGTGAATACCAAATTTAAAGTCATTGTGTGAATACCAAATTTAAAATTTAAAGTTATTAGAGGGATCACTGCCCTGAAGTAATTGCACTAGCTTGTCACAATGTCAAAGCTCAGTTGTAAGCACTTAAACATAAAAAAACACTTCTTTTCTATGCTTCTATTCACATCCAATTGAGGTTTTGCAGAAACAGCACAAGCCATTCAGCATTGTGACTGTTGTGAAGTCGCTGTGTGGTGTGGCATTTACCAATTAACTGATGCGACGTTTTTCTTTCCCTAAACCGCCAGACGTTGATTTTCCTGGTTCATACACATTTGTTGTACAGTAGTACCAGTATCCTTCACCATTTTTGCTTAAATCTGTTAACCCAATTCATTGCTTATCACGAGTTTTTGTTACGAATTCCTACTTAAACCAATGTATTTCTAGCTGATCAATCGCCGCAGCATTGCGACGTCACAGCTCATTGTGATGCAAAGTCGGAACTATGAATACTGTTACCCTTTTTGCTTTTTGATCACCCAGCAGCCCTGTCATCAGGGTGACTTAGTGTGCACTATAGGACTATTTCAAGTTTTTAAAAAAGTTACATGGAATACCATAACAAAGATTAGATTTGAATTTGTACAAAGAATGAGCCAACGGAACTGAACTTTGTTTGCAAATATCTCAAGAATTTTGCAGCTCAATGCAGTTGAAATAGTGTTTAAAAACAGGAAGTGGCTATTTTCACAGGCCTGTAACATTTGTCTCTGGATTATTTTATTACTTCGTCACACTCTAGTAGAACCGGGAGAACGCGAAGGGATAATAAAAGAAACCAAGCGCCTATTTGTACGAGCCCGTACAAAAAGCCACTGCCTTAAAAATAAGGCAATGCTGCATTATAAATATACAGCAAAATACTATAGTTGACATGCAGTCCTACTAAACACCGCAAGCACTGAAACACTGCAAAAGACGACAAAGGACCTGAAATTGATGTACCAAACACTGCTAAGAACGACAAAGGACCTTAAATTAATCTACTAAACACCACAAAGAACAACAAAGGACTTGGAATTATACCATAACAAAGAACTTTAAATTAGGGTTAGGGCGGTCCACGACTTTTGGGCGCGGACGGTTAGTAGCGAGCAATTAGTCGCCAAGACGGTTAGGCACCAAGATGTTTTGGGGGAATATTTTTTGCTGAAATTTATAGGTTTAGTTTGCAGAGCTCTGTAAATGATACGTGTTTACTGTAGCGACAAGTAAATAAGATACGTTTAAATGAAGGAAACATTTTATAGCAGATGTAAAACAAATTTTTATTTCAAATCAAAGCTATTTTAATCAAATTTAGAGACATTTCACGCAAAATTTAATTTTAAGAATATGCAAAATCATGACACAACGCATTTTAACATCATTAGGAAGCGCAAGTAAGTTTTCAAAAAAAATCTTTATCATTATCGAGTATTATGTCAAAGTATGTAATCAAGTGGCGGGGCTCATCTCCACGGCTAAAGGCCTGGCCTACACAGCTTTGAACCACGGAGCAAACGTTGCTGAGGTGGCGAGCCGTTACGCACTGTGTCCAATTTGAACAGCCAGGTGATCAAACCCCACACTTCCCATACCGAAGTCGATGCTAATACGGAAAAAATTTGAAGCTTAATACATCGAAGTGACAAATAGTTACGCTCAGCAATACCATATTTTGCAATACCATATTATATATGCTACTACATGAACTCCATCTTAATATACAAAATTTTGTTCCATACAAGCAAAAACCTAAAGGAAAACCACAAAGCCGTGAGATTAAAAGAAAATTATATGCTATTTGAAGAAGTGCTTCTACAAAAAGCTAAAAGCTGGTCAATGCTCAAAGGACCAATATCAAAAAATTTCCAAGGAATATGATCTGGCTGTTGCAAGGAAAAACGACATTTTTGAAAACACTCTTTTTAACAATTCTAATTATGCAAAATTTTATGGCTATGCAAGAAATAAACTAAAGTGTAAATTTTCTATTCCTTCTCTCAAGTTTTTAAAAGAGTTTACCGATGAAACAAACTATGAAAAAGCTAATTGTTTGAATAGTGCTTTTCAAAGCGTATTTTCCAAAGATAACCATAGCAAACTACATCTTGATGATGTTGTGATCACCGGCGCAGCCAGGGGAGAGGATTAGAGGGACTAGTCCCCCCCTTCAAGGGACAAATATAAAAAAGTTATTAGACTATAGTATCCCCGTTTAAAATAATTTTAGCCTGAGCATGATCAAATTGCCAGAAATGCGCAGGTAGGAGAATAATCTGTTTAGTGATCAATTTAATAACTTTTGTACATAAGCATAGGTTGTAGCAAGAATAATGCCGCTGTGTCAGTAACTTGTTGTATTGTATTGCCATTGCGTTGAACTGACTGCCCCTAATACTTCAGACAACCGAACGCAACATATGACCAATTGCTGTTACATTCTTTCTACATAAAGAGTGCATTAGCACCCTGCTCCTGAAGTGTGCCATCAAGCCATCCACCGTGCTTACTGCTCATTTGCACATGTCATGTCATTCGATTTTACCTTCCGTATTAATCAGTGTGCAGTGGCTAGCGGTAATAATTCTAGTTTTGCAGAGGCAAAAAAAACTTCTACACTGCAGTCTGACTGTGGCGCAACAATGGAATCAAATCACTCTTCTTCAATGAAAACTAATAGGCCTGACTGAAACCTTAGCAGCGATGCGGTCAAAAAAAATTGTCCCACAATTTTTTATATTTCTGGCTGCGCCGATGGTTGTGAAGCCTGATCAATGCATGAAAGACATACCGGTATCTGTTTATATGCATGATGTAAATAAATCCATAAACCGCTTAAATCGCAAGTTTTCCCGCACTCCTGATAATATTCCCCCGTATTTCTTGAAACAAGTTGCACCAGCAATATAATATATTTTAACTCATCTCTATAACTTGAGTTTGCAAACCGTTTCCATACCTTACCAATGGAAGAATGCTATTGTAATACCAGTGTTCAAAAACGGTTCATGGAATGTGCCCCAAAATTATCACCCAATCTCATTAACCTGTGCAATTTGTTGTGTGTTTGAAAATACATTTGCAGATAAATTGTATTCTTATTTACTTGACCATGATATTCTATTTAACTCCCAGTATGGATTTATTCCAGGCAGATCTTCATGCTCTCAATTAATATATGCATTAGATAATTGGTATCAGAGTTTAGAAAATTATATACAGTTGATGTTGTGTATACTGACATTGCAAAATCATTTGACACGGCATGCCGTTCTAAACTAATTGCTGTATTACAAGCTTAGGGAGAGCAAAATAACACATTAAACTGAATAAACTGTTTTTTAAGTAATAGATAACAACTTGTATGTGTAAACAATGAGTTTTCTTTATCGTAAGCAGTCTATAGCGGTGTTCCCCAGGGCAATGTTTTAGGTCCTTTATTGTTGTCAGTGTATATAAATGACATCAGTGTCCCCTCTAGGATTTTGACTAGTGCGAATTTGCCCAAATGATGAATTCATTAAACTTTTTGCCCAAAGATCTCACTACTTTGAGGACCCCTTTTGCAAATTTTTTGCATTAAATTTGCTTTTTTAATATACCGGTACAAGCTACAGTCTTGCATAAAAATATTTAAGTTTTTTGGGTAAGTTTTTCAGTTTTGCATTTTATAATATTAATTTCAGGCTCAAAATCAGTAAAATTTGCTCAAAAATTTTGCATTTTTCTCAAATTTCTCACTCTAGAGGGAACACTGAATGACATATTGTGAAATGTTAATCTGCAAGGCAGAACCAGTGGCATATATTTATTTGCTGATGATACCAAATTGTTTAGTGATGATTGCTTATATCTTCATACTGCGCTGCAACGTTTATCTGCATGGTTAAATAGTCGTCAATTTAATGTACCGGTAGCTGTCTCTAAATGTAAACACATTTGCTTGAGTAACAAGCCTGGAAAACAACTACATGAATATTCACTAAATTCTAGCACAATCCCGAACATTTAATTAGTAAAAGATGTAGGAATAACTATTCCTTATGATTTGAAGTGGAATCCCCATTTTTCTTTATTAAAATCAGCTGCTTCTTTGTGTGCATATCAAATTTTACAAGCATTATCAACTAGAAATGTGTGGATACTTCTTCGTGCTGACCTTACTTATGTTTGACCTAAATTAGAATACAACACAGTAATTTGGAGCCCTTACCTAAAAAAAGATATCGACATTATTGAGTCTGTGCAGAATAAATTCACCAGAGACATATGTGTAAGATGCAATATCTCCTTTGATTCATATTTTGATAGACTGAACAAATTGAATATTAAATCACTGGAATATCAAAGACTAGAATTTGACTTGATATATGTATAAAATTTATCATGACCTCCGTGATGTCAAGTTTAGTGACTTTTTTGATTCATTGCAAACTGGATATAATGTACGCCGTCATAAACTCACAGTGAAATGTACAATAAATCACCCACACTGAATTCATATTTGCATTTTTTCTGTAAGCAAGTAATGTCTGTTTGGAATTCTTTGACTGAAATTATTTGCATATATGTGCTAATAGCTTCTCAGCATTTAAATCTAAACAGAAGAAATTTAATTTGCATAGTAGGCCTATTGTCAGCCTGATTTTCCGAAGTTAACAGCATACAATACTGTGTATTTGACTTTGTCTGCTTGCTTTTTGCCTTCAATTTTTGTTTTTGTTAGCTTTGAGTGTGAACTAAAATGCTGTTTTGCGCAAGTATTTTACTCTTTTCCACGTATAAGGGTACATAGGTGTGAACCCTGCACCAGTGTTCGCTCTAGAGTGCCTTCAATTTTTGTTTTTGTTTCGCTTTTAGTGTGAACTAAAATGCTGTTTTGTGCAAGTATTTTACTCTTCTCCACATATAAGGGTGCATAGGTGTGCCCCTGCACCTGTGTTCCCTCTAGAGTGAGAAATTTGAGAAAAATACAAAATTTTTGGGCAAATTTTACTTATTCGCATCAGAAATTAAAATTACAAAATAACAAAATTAAAAACCTACACAAAAAACTTGAATGTTTTAATGCAAGACTGTAGCTTTTATCTTGGAAAAGCAAATTTAACGCAAAATATTTGTAAAAGGGGTCCTCTAAGTAGAGAAATCTTTGGCACTTGGGCAAATTCGCACTAGTCAAAATCCTAGAGGGAACACTGCCCTGCACCATCTCGTGTGTTTTCTTCAGTGTTCCCTCTAGAGAAATTTGAGAAAAATGCAAAATTTTTGGGCAAATTTTACTGATTTTGAGCCTGAAATCAATATTATAAAATGCAAAACTGAAAAACTTAAAAAACTTAAATATTTTAATCCAAGACTGTAGGTTGTATCTTGGAAAAGCAACTTTGCAAAAAATTTGAAAAAGGGGTCCTCAAAGAA
The DNA here is from genome assembly GCA_964006365.1 of Trididemnum miniatum. Classification (NCBI taxonomy): domain Eukaryota; kingdom Metazoa; phylum Chordata; class Ascidiacea; order Aplousobranchia; family Didemnidae; genus Trididemnum; species Trididemnum miniatum. The sequence continues at coordinate 13,491,080 of OZ023234.1, read as the reverse complement.
GTGAAATCTTTGGGCAAAAATTTTAATAAAATAATCGTTTGGGCAAATTTGCACCAGTCAAGATCCTAGAGGGAACACTGGTTTTCTTAAATAAATATATAAATAAATCAAGACATTCACAAAATACACAAAAAATTCATCTTTCTGAACAAATGAAAATACTAGTATGCACTGAGCAGGTAGCATGAGTCTAGACCAGCGGTGTGCAACCTTTTTCACTGGGGGGCCACTTTCAAAAATTTTAACAACGTCGGGGGCCAGTCACCGTCAAACATGTAGACATAGAGACGGTACAAATAGCCAAATAAATTGATTTAAAAAAAAAAATTTTTTTGTCCTGCCATCATCGAGGGCCACATTGACTGGCCTGGAGGGCCGGCGGGCCGTGGGTTGCACACCCCTGGTCTAGACCAAGGGTGGGGAACCTGCGGCCCGCTTAAGTTTTGAATGCGACCCGTTGAATGCGGCTTGCGTCAGAACTTTGTTAAGTGTACAACAAACTGGTAGAACAGAAACTAAGATTTCTGAAAAATTGTTTCACATTCAACTACATGCTGTTTATGTGGCATAAACAACACGCTAAAGTCTCTGATTTTAGCAGTAAAAAACAATTCAGCATGAATGCTTACCAGCTTACAGGCTTAATAAATTTGCGACGTACTATTGTCTATTTTTAAGACAAAATTTTCGAACTGAGAGTGAATGTGGCCCGCTGAAAGTATCATGCAATCAATGCAGCCTGCTATGCTTTGCCGATTCCCCACCTTTGGTCTAGACTACTAGTCCATGTATCGCATTAACTAGCCAGCTAGCTCAGCACTAGGCTATACCGGTACCGATACGATATTTCTAGTTTTATCATTCTTGGACCTTTAATAAATATTCCACTCGACAGACAAAGATAACTGGCTGTAGTAAACGTTCAATATATCGAGCCCTAATCTGATTATATCAAAACAAACTTACATAATTATGCATTTCAACTTACGTCCAGACCACGTTGCAAAACAAGCTAATTCTTTACAAAGGCAAAAGAGATTATCATCTATTCAGAGCACAAAAATCTGCATGCATTCACTTACCTCAGTCTAACCGCCCGGGAACATGCAGGTAAAATATATGATTACAACTTTGTTGGATTATTACAGATACAAATTTACAAATACGTTTCCCAGCAAGCAACGAAGGTCTCGATAAAATGGCGATCTTTTATGACGTCATCAAAATCGTTATTTAGTCCACAAGCAGTCCTCGCTCCCTGAACAAAACATGAAAAATGTGGCATCAAAGAGACCTCTTTGAAAATCAAAACTCAAGTAGAAAAAACGGCAATTTTTATTGTTTGTTTGTTTGAGAGACCATTAAAGTTTCATTTTTCAGCAATAGCTAAATCCTGCCTTTTAAAAGCGTTTCGTTTTTTATTAGTTGGTAAAATACTTTACAAACTGGAGATGCTAACAACAGGGCGTATTCAGGAAAAGCGTTGCCCCCCCCCGCTGACAAAAGCACAAAACTTTCGAGCTGTAAAGGTGATATACGTATAAAAGACAATCTGAGAGCGTGATGACCTTTTTTTTCGCTTTTCGGCAGCGTGGCCGAGTGGTTCGGAGTGTCGGTTTTACGACGGCCTTGATCGTAAGGCAGCGATGGTGGAAGCATGTCTTAAGTGGGGGGGGGGGGGAGGGCAAAAGCAATGACCAGATTTCCTTCGCCTACAATCCATATTTAACGTGTCCACATCAGGGATGCATCGGCAATTTTTTTCAGCCGGAACGCAAGCTCAAGACGTAGTATGTCCAAGTTTTGTGACGTCATGAGCTTTTTCATTAATATTCATTTTTCAACGAACGTGACGCTGCCAAGAATCTGTTAGATTGCCTGTCACAAGGCCTATCTACGACTACGAGGTCCTTCCTTGCCCTACCAAAGTCTTGTTTTAAACTAAAGGGTCCTCGATAGGTTGTAATGAATATCGGAACGTTCTTGCCAGGGATGCAGTTAAGACCATCATCTACAAGACCAAGACCTTGTAAATTTTTCAAGACCAAGACCAAGACCTTTGATTTTTTTCAAGACCACGACCATAAAAATGGGATGAGAATTAACAGTTCATCACTTATGGCTACTTTTCTACAACAACAACAAAAAAAACGGGCAAAATATATACAGAATATTAAAAGAAATAAGAACAACACAATCACATGCACGCTGTTGGATAGTTTTTCTAGCTGAGCAGGATCACTTAAATTTTTACTAGATGCTTTTTAGTTCTTTCGGTCTTAAGACCAAACTAAATGGTTGTTTGATTCTTAAACTGACTGTTAAAACTTGCTGGTCCAACAGACATCTTCACGCTTTGACCATGTTAAAAAGAATGAACACAACACGAGACGAGGCACTTTCACGTGTCAGCAGGGCGTCAGACAATCCAGATTACGATCTAATACGTCACAATCGCACAGGCAACAATACGTACCAAAACTAGGTTCTAACACCTCCCTATCAAATTTGGATCATAAACACGAAATAAGCACACACTCCAAACTTATTAATTATAAATCATTTTCAAGGCCAATTTTCGTCTTCAATAAGTCTCCGTGGCGGGTTTACATTACGATGCGGTCTTCCTGAAACACTCGAATCAGAACTAGAAGCAGCATTATAAACATGTTTAGGCCTAAGGTCAGGGTCAGACATCAGCAATGAACGCGGTACACGCTTACGAATAAACTTGCGATTTCGATTCAGCATTCCACCATTATCAGTTTTAATAGAGTACTTCCTAAACTAATTGTCAATAAAAATTACCGTGCCATAAATGTCAAACAATTTGCTCTCTCGGTTTTGCACGACCACTCGGGTACCCACCCTTATTTCAGGAAGAAGTGTAGCATGCTGGTTATAATGAGTTTGGGTTTTTCTTAGGGATTCAGTTTTAAGGGACTCAAAGTCATTGAACCTAATTTGCCACTTAGGGTCAAAAGCTCGGCGGTGAACAGGAAGAGTGTTTTGTATAGGATGTCCTTAGAGCTTTTGCGCTGGAGACAAACGGTCCTTTCTATTGGGAGTGTTACGGTATTGTAGCAACGAACGAGCAAGAAGGTTTTACTCCAAACCTGAGTTATTGGTGCATCTACGAATCAATCTTTTCAGAGCTTTAACTGTGGCCTCAGCTTTCCCGTTAGACTGCGGATATCCAGGAGAAGACGTCAAATGCATCACCCCCCAATCAAGAAGAAAATTTGCAAGCTTTTGGGAAAAGAACTGGGGGCCTCCGTCCGAAAAAACAACATCGGGTATAGCAGTTCTAGCAAAATAGTCTCTTAGCGCAGATATTAATGACTTGGCAGTGATGTCGCGACGCATTACTTGTATTAAAGGCCAATCTGTGTTTGAATCTACTATGATTAAATAATTATGTCCATTGTACTGGGCAAAATCTACAGCAAGATGCCGGAAAAGGCGGTCAGGTTGGGCACGCTGGTTCATGGGCTTTTTGGGAAATGAGGGCAGCTCGTCCTGACCCTCTTTGCAGGCAGAAATTATCTTTTCAATGTCGCCATCAATACCTGGCCAATAGACTGCCAATCTTGCCTGTTCTTTGGTGCGGGTTATCCCTTGGTGGGATTCATGCAAATGATACAACACACGTTCACGAAGCACATTCGGTATAAACAAACGGCATCCAAAAAGAACAAAATCATCATTAGCGTTAAATCGTGTCGCACCCGCCAAAAGGGCTTCATTCTATCGGTTAAGGTGTCCTTACTATGCGGAAAGCCACTAAAGATTAAGGACTTTAATTGTTGATATTCTGGGTCAACTTGAGCAGCTTCCAACACCCGTCCTCTAGTAATTTCAAGTTAAGTTCATTTCTTTGCTGCACGGCTGCAATCTGACTGGGGTAGGGTCCTGGGTATTCTGCTATTTCATCAGCAGAGACTGGATCGAAAATGGGATGATGGGATAAAGCATCGGGTGCAGCGTGAAAAACCCCTTTCTGCCAAAATGCCGTGAAATTATATCCCATTAACTTGGTGCGCAGACGTTGTAACCGTGGATTTTCAATTTCGTCAAGTTTGCGATTGTTCAAAATAGGGAGTAACGGGTTATGGTCAGTAATTACTTCAAAATGCGCAAAACCAGCTAAAAACTTGTGGCACTTTTTAACAGCCCACGCCACGCCTAGCATTTCGTTTTCTATAGTGGCGTATCGAGACTCTGGGTCATTCAAACAACGTAAACCGGCTTGGATCACCTGCCAAGTATCCCTATGCTTTTGTTGTAAAACAAAACCGAGGCCTGTGTTACTGGCATCAGTCATTAGACGGGTTGTCTTGGCGGGGTCAAAAAACTTAAGTGTTGCCACATCGGAAAGAGATATTTTAGCCAAATCAAAAGCTTTCGTGTGATCGGGTCCCCACAAAAAATCATTGTTTGATTTTAACAAAGGCCTAAGAGGGTGCAGATACTGAGCAATCTTGTCAGTACAGCCGGCCAGCTGGTTAGCCAATCCAAAAAAGGATCTCAAATCTGTGACGTTACCTGGCAACGGAAAATCTCTTATAGCTGCCATGAGACGATGGTCAACCTTGTAGCCATCCTCTGACAACTGATACCCAGCAAATGTGGTACTAGTCTGGGCAAATTTAAATTTCTCCTTCTTAAGGGATATGGCTTTATCAGCACATCTCTGCAAAAATTGTCTTACGAGTGCTAAATGAGTACTCTTATGCCTATCACGATCAAAAATAATAACATCATCAACAATACGGCGATAATTACACAATCCAGTAAAAGCTTCGATTATAATGTTCAGAAATCGAGCATATGCCAAATGGTGCACGCAAAAATTTATAGCGACCAAACGGCGTCATAAATGTAGTGAGCAGTTAATTTTGCTCATCGAGCGGGCATTGTCATTGATGATATCCCTTTAACGCGTCAAAAACTGTAAAAATTTTGGAATGCTCGCCGCTTATGTCAGCAATGGCATCCATAGGGGTACCCGATGAGTAAAATCCACGTTTTACAAACTTATTTAGCTTAGAAAAGTCGATACAAATACGCACATTGTCACAATCTCTTTTTGGCGTTACCACAATAGGAGCGCACCATTCAGTCGGTTCAGTAACCGGTTGTATAATACCTTGCGACTCCAAGGTATGAAGTTCTTGCTGAACTTTGTCTCTGTACGCATATGGGATTGTTCGAGGGGCAGTCACACAAAATGGCTTTGCCTCCTCTTTTAAATGGATCTTAAAACATTCACCTTTCATTGTCTTTACTTGGCCATCAAAGACTGTAGGGAATTCATGCACAAGATCATCTGCAGTCACTTCTACTGGGCATGTCTTTGCTGTCATCGATTGGATTTGAGCCGGATAGTGTTTTGGCAAAATTTTTAATTGTTGCGCTGATCTTCAGGAGATGAGCATGCCACCAGGAATTTTTGGAAAAATGTGCAGGGTATCGTCGATACTGACGTCCCCAAGTGTGATCGTCACATGCAATTGTCCAATCGGTTTCAACGCTGAACCATCGACAGAGTATACATGATTTTCTCTTGATGGGAGCAAGTTATCAATATGCTCCCCTAATTTAATTAATATGGTTTCATCGGAAGCGGAAATATCAGCTCCGGAATCTGGGAGAATCTTTAATTGGGCTGAACCACTACGTGCCTGAACGAGCACGCTAACTTTGGGTGCTTTGCCAAGTCCTTGCATTGCATGAATCGAAAACAGGTGATTGTCTTCCGATTCACTTTGTTCATCAGGCTGGTTCCCTGGCAGCTGATTTTTGTGAGCTGATGTAGTGCGACATTGCATCGCAAAATGTCCCACTTTATGACACTTATTGCATGATCTATTTAACGCTGGGCATTGATTTAATTCTTTATGTCGAGGCTTTCCACAACGACCGCAGTTACGCAACGCATTTCTATGAAGCGGATTTTGTTTAGGCGGCTGCCTTCGCTGGCGCTTTGCTTTATAAGCAGAAGTCACGCCAATCTCTGGGGAATTGCCTGTGATTCCTAGTCGTAGTTGTTTTGCTGCCTCGTGCGCCCGGCACACCTGCATTGTCTTTGATTATGTGAGATCTTTTCTGTCTCAGCAATTCTTTGACAGTATCACCGTCTAACAGTCCTTCTATAATCTGATCACGAAAGGCATTATCAGTGCACGCATCTGTGCAGTAATTGCACGTTTTAACCAAGCCGCGTAGTGCTACTAAAAAATCATCAAAAGATTCTCTCGCAAATTGTTGTCGCTATTGAAAATTGCGCCTTTACACCGTTTTGTTAATTGCACCTTTCATGTGCCAGTTCAAGGCATCAATGATTTTATTAACTTTTCTTCGGTCTTTCTCTGGCAAACCAAGGTTATCTATCACGGTTGCTGTTTCTCGAGAAAAAGCTAAACGTAGCACGTGGTATTGTGTATCGTCACTTTCTTCGCTCAAGCCAGAGACAGCGTGATAAGCTGACCATTCTTCGAGCCATGCCTTAAAGCAGAGGTGACGAACCTATTTGCGGTCGCGGGCCACTTTGTTACTTACCAATAAACAAGCGGGCCGCATAACTTTTTAGTCATAAACAGTGGCGTAGCGAGAAATTTTAAAAGGGGGAAGCCATAATTTCCATATTTCTTTAAAGCGTTTTTTTCGGCAGAACAAATTTGAAAATGATTGAGAAACAAGAAAAGCTCTTGGAGGGTCCGGTGGCATGCTCTCTCGGAAAATTTTTGAAAATTTAGATGCTGTAATGGCTATTTGTAGTGTTTTTTGAATAATTCTCAGGCAAATTTTGTTTAAATTTTTTGACCCTGATTCTGAGTGCTTTGCCAAGTATGATGCATTTGGCGCGCACATTTTCGATTATGCGTGCTTAAGGCGTAAGGCTTATCGCTCTCGAAGAGGTTCGAAGTTATGGAAAAATTGTATACATCAAAAACTATTTTGAAAATGGCTGATGGGAGGATGCATACCTCTCATTCTAACCCTTGGATTAGCCACTGGCCATAAGCTACAGAAACCATCAAAAGAGTCTGGCATATTTCAGTCACTTGGCACCATTAGTTTTGTTCTTTTTTTACTAAAAGGCAGAGTCAAAAAGGGGGAAGGATGGCACAATGGCCCTCCTCTGAATACGCTCCTGGTCATATACATATCGGGTATCGGTCCAATCTTTTTGAAATACTCTTTTTTCATCTACAGTATTTCGTTTTTTCGCTGAAGACATCGGTGAAGACAAGCGGCTAATTAAATATTGATTAAAAAACAGAATAACAAATACCTTAAGAAAGCAGTAAAATTTGCATATGATAAATGGTACTGCCACCTCACCAATTCATTTCCGCAAACTCACATAAATCCTACTACTGTAAGGCAAGCTAAGCTCTGGCTCGAATAGTTACTCGTAAACTGGTGCACTATGCTGAAGCTGCAACGGACTCGAGTTATGTTATTATTATTTCATAACAATGGATGAACTGCTGAATCCTGAAACAGATGACTTGTATTGAGCGTTTATATAATTACTGTGTGATACGCGCTTGATTAAATCAGGGGCTCAGCTTTTGGTATCGCATCGCAAAGATTAGACGGGAAAAAAATGTTTAAAAGTACTGGTCTCGCCAAAATGTTCGCGGGCCGCATGTTCGTCACCTCTGCCTTAAAGCTACTGCCACGATCGACATCTACATCAAAACGTGGAATATCACTACGCCTGAATCCGAATGGCATTATTTAACACTTCTCCTTTTGGAATCCTTGTAGTTACCGGTATTAATTTTGTTTTTCAAACTCGCAGCGCCATGTTTGATTCTTAAACTGACTGTTAAAACTTGCTGGTCCAACAGACATCTTCATGCTTTGACCATGTTAAAAAGAATGAACACAACACGAGACGAGGCACTTTCACGTGTCAGCAGGGCGTCGGACAATCCAGCTTACGATCTGATACGTCACAATCGCACCGGCAACAATACGTACTATAACTATATAGGTTCCAACCATGGTCAAGACCTTAAAAAAATGGTCTTAAGAAAGGTTTTAAGACCAAGAGCGGTCTTAAGACCTTCATCACAGGTTCTTGCAACAAAAAAAAATATATATACTAAGGATGGGCAACCCCTCGCACGCGTGCCGAACTTGGCACGCGAGCTCATATCTCAGGCACGCGAGCGCGGCCACGGAAACGAGCCAACGGTAAAGCAGCAGAAGTCATATTGATGAACACACGACTCTTTTTTTTAGGATATCTGAGCAGGCCTACGTGATGACCTTGATTTTGCTTTTCACCTATATTTTTGTGGAAAACAGGACATCGGAGGGGGTGAAGATCTTTTTTGATCCTCACCGATAGTTTCAGTGGAAATCAGGACATCTGAGCGCGTGAAGACGTTTTTTTCAGAGGAAAACATGAACTGTTAGCCGGCACGCAGAAAAATTTAGCCATTGATTTTAGCCGATTTTGGCACCCAGACCGAAAAGGTTGCCTATCCCTGATATATATAATAACATGCATAGAAAGCTTACCTAACTTATATAATTATTTTTTAGCGTTTTTATTCTCCTGACACGAGAAAGCGACGGAGGCGCTATCATAAGCTCGTGAAGTTACGGCCATCCGTTTGCAACTCCAAGATGAAAGACTCCGTTTACGCATTTTTCCCACCTACGCAACAAGTGAACTTGTCGGCTTGCTTTTCCCAGCACTGAACGTAAAGCATTAAAGTTGTGAATATTAAGTTTAAAGTCAGTGGCTTGACCCGATTCGGAATCAAACCCGAATTTACCGTTCCAAAGCAAAGACAGACGTGAGATTCTCCGTCTATTCGGATACATATTATGGTTGGTCCCGAAATGCAATTACGAGCAGCCCTACCCATAGGCGCGGGAAGTGGGGTGCCAGGGGGGGCTCAAGCCCCCCCTGAACTTTTTTTAGCCCCCCCTGAACCATTTGAGCCCCCCCTGACAATTAAAACAATTATGCACTGAGTGCGACGTGATTAATGCTCGCAACGTACATACGTAATGAAGCAAATATTTTTTAAAGTGCTTTTAACCAACGAAGAATCACTATTCTTTTAAAAATCAGTCAGTTATTATTCACTTGGTCAACGTAAAATTTGGTAAAATTTTCAATGCTTGAAGTTCATTTTTAACCGTGTTTTATATCAGCGTTTGCAAACCTTTGCAGCAGTCATGGACGATGGCCCAGTAAAAGTATAATGGCTGTCAATTCTTGTAGCTGCCAAACACTTTACGCCAAACTACTCTGAATGCTCGAATGAAAGTCGCTACTGATCATGGGAATTACGTAAATCGTAAACGAAAATGCGGTGAAGTGCAAAAAAACGGTCCTCAATCCTTCAGATGTTCCGAATTCCACCAAAATTTTTGTGAAAAGCTAAAAAAAAGGTCTTCACGGCCCGGACGCGTTACATGAACTGGAAATGTTGGTGGCCAACCTGATTTGTGTACATGCCAAATTGACCCGCGATCGACAGCCAAGCATCCAAAGATCGACCGGTACATCGCGATCGACTGGTTGGGCACCCCTAATTAAGCTTATATGAGCTGGTGCAAGTTCTCTTCTGGTTGAGTTTTTTAATGGTTTTGAATTTTTTCTACCAACCCAATGAAGCGGCTAAATCACTACTAAACTGGCACCGATGATCAGTAGGCTACTCGATTTGGGGGGATGCCATCCCCCCTGAAAACAACACCATCCCCCCCATAAAACATTTTAGCGTAAACCATTCCCTTACAACTATAATGACCATCTCTTTTTAGGTCTGCATGAAAAGTTGTAGCCTACCACCCCCCATAAGTGTTTTCACAACTCGAGCACTGCCGATGATTGTTACTAAAATTGAGCTAGTACGCCTACCTAAATACCTATATCTACACATCTCATTATGTTAAAAAATGATTCAGTGCTTTATTTTGATTGTGTGTTTTTTGTTATTTTTAAACCTCAATGGGGCATTGTTTGTTGCATGTAACTCTGATCAGCAAAGCAAAAGTTAGATCGGGCACATTTTGTTTGCCTACTTTTTGGTTTTGTGATTGAGGTATTTGCATTTTACAAATACATGAGTAGTAATTCGAGCATGATTAGAAAAGCCTAATGGTAGTAAGCAATCTTGTTTTCCATGATAAAAGATTATCCTGAAAAAATTCCGGTCACTTGAGCGGCATGCAATTGATGTCTATCAAAATAGGTCTGCTGAGTGTCCTGCTCTTAAAAACGTGCGTTCGAAAAAAGGGGAGTCTGGGGGGCTTCGCCCCCCAGACGTTGACACGATCTTACTATTTTGAGCCCCCCCTGTCTAAAAAACGTTTCCGCGCCACTGGCCCTACCGTACGAATAATCAGATAATATATCAATCTATTCGTGACTAACCTTGGTCTTTTTTTTAATGCATCCATAATGCTAAGTTGAACCATTGGTCTACGAATTCTATTACGAGCAGACCTATCATTGCTACCAGTTCCAGCACTCATTTCCATACCGGCTAGCCTAGTCTACAAGCTGCGGTAAAAACTAACATATGAGCAGCTGTATCTTGACAATAATTGTAACAGCTCACTGTCCAGCATTTGGTGGGGATTCTGCTACTGTTTGCTGTATAACTGCTCGCTGGCTCTAGCTTCACCATTCACTGCAATTTGCTACCCTGCGATTAACAGAATTACAACTGCTGATGTTCTAGCTACCGGTACGCATATTTATGTAACGTACCTGACACAGCAAAACCTTACATTCCTATTCTATTTACCTATCTTCACGAACCCGATTGTCAACCACACCTCACAAGCGAAGTCACGACGAGAATCGAACCCAAAATTAGTGCAGCGCTTCCCTATGTACGCTGCGCTTTTACGTCATCGGGCTATGGAAAAGTCGCAGTCAAAAATCAAATCAAATCTCCATTATACTGTACGTACCCGCGGTCGTACGCCGAAGCGTGCAACTAGTGGCAGGGCTCATCTCTGCGGCTTAGCGCCTGGACAACACAGCTTCGAAGAAACGTCGCAGCGGTGGCGAACTTTCTCACAACAATCGTGGCCTAACTGCCTTCGGTATTTCTGTTAAAATTTGAGGCCATTTTTCGTTATTATACAACCAGGGGCGGATCCAGGGGAGATGTGGAGTACGCTGCGTATGCATTCCCGCACCACCAGCCATTTTTACCAATGTTTTGGATGAATAAAATTTTTCCATAAATTCGAACCTCTTCATCACAATATGCCTTAGTCGCCAAGCACGCATAATCGAAACTGTGTGAACAAAATGCATCACATTTGGTGAAGCATTCAAAGTTAGGGGCCAAACATATGACAAATTTTCCCTGAAAATTGTTCAAAAAGCACTTAAATGGCCATTGCAGTATGCAAATTTTCAAAAATTTTCCGGAGGAGTATGCCCCCGTACCCCCCTAGAATTGTTTTTGATGCTTAAGTTGCTTAAATTAAATCTGTCGAAAAAAATACGCTTGAAAAGTGACAAAAATTGGTGCCTACTTCCCGAAAAAAATTCCGAATAGGCCACTGACATGAAAACAATTTCAAAAGGCTTATTCACGCCCGTTTTCGGGTCTAAACGTCATTGCATTTAGTTAACATTCAAACCGATTCAAAATTACACCTACCCCACCAAAACTTTCTGGATCCGCTCCTGTACACAACGTATGATCAAATGTGATGTCATTCTCATAAGTTCATAACCCCCATCGCAAAATCCTGGCTACGCTATTGGGTACCCGTGTGTCCTTTTTTGACATTCGAACCTAATCCTTTGCCGAATCCTGGGTGCGCCACTGGACAAACCTATGAAGTTTTGCCCCCCCCCCCCGGAATTTTGGGCTGGCTACGCCACTGATGGACAGGGGAATTGTGCTGCTAAAGTTTGTTTTAGCAACCCCAACAGCTACTGCAAATATCATATACCTCTATTTGAGCCCCACAGTAGGTTAGGGGAGGGATTGAAAAATAGTGCGCCACCCTCTAATTGAACACCACCTGTAATGCCACTACAAGGGTAGGTGTTGAAAGTGACGAGGACTGCTACACCGGGCAGGCCCGTTGCCAGAAATTTTTTTAGGGGGGCCCGTTGGGGCCCGCATTTTTATTAGGCCTTACATATATGACATCAAATACTGCGACAATGTAGTAGTAGGTTAACATAATTTTTACCATGCTATACATGAACTGTACACATGTACAGCGTATTGGCTTCTCTGTACGGTTTAAGCGCACGGTATTTTAAAAGTAAATAAGTTTCTGAAGATGAACACTACAACAATAGTTTTGCTTGTATTACGTGCACAGAGACGCCCGCAGGAATATCGCTGGAAAGATGGCAACTATAAGTCCGACATTTTATCTCAAGAAAAACTCTGTTGCTGCAACACAAACCACAGTATAGCAACCTTTAGGATCAGGGTTGCCAACCTTTTGACAAAACTACATATACCAAATTAACTGTGGAAATGTACCAAAAAAATAATGCTAAACTCGCGATTTCCTTGCGCAAGTAAATTTTCTTCCTTCTCTTTAGATATCAATTCAATCTTTTATTTCTGACCGGCAAATGGCAATAAAAAGATAACGATAGGAAATATGCCCCAGAAAAAGAGTGTGCAACAAAACGAATAAACGTTAAAACAAGCATAGTTAGACGAACTATAATTGGTTGCAAAACCGGGTAAAATAAGCAACAAGTCCTTACATTTAAGATTCCTGACCAATCTTCTATCTAGCGGTTTTTTCGGTGCTGCTTTCCAAACATATTTGATGAGGATGTATATGTATTATAAAGCTGATTTTTGGGCCTATGTTTTTTGCTGTTTTTTTCTTGTGCCTTAGGCTACCGTTTATCTTGATTTTGTGAGGATAAATAAACTGCTACTACTAATACCGTGACAAAATTGCCCAAGTAATTAGCCTACGTTGGCTCTCTATTCCCTCTACGCAAGACTTCTATTACATCTACAGAAGCTATGACTAAATTTTATCTTCTTCCATCACAAAGAATTTTGTAATTTCAAAAACACGATTCCTTTCAAAGCTACGAGTGCAAGCATAAGCGAGGACTCAAATGTTGACTGGCTGAAGAAGAGTTGTGATGATGTGGTTTTTGCGTTTTACCCCCGATAGACTGAGCTTATAAGCTTTGGTTTAAGCATATTTTCAAAATGTACCGGAAATATAGGCTACCAAACCAAAATTTTACCTACCAAATAGCCAAAAAAATATACCAGATTTTTCGAATCTGGTACCGGTATACCAGTTGGCGACGCTGATTACGATTGAAATGAAAATAGCAGTAAAAATTTGGCTCAAAAGCAGGTTCCTCTGCGGAGTTCCAACTTCCAACCGCATTTTTTGCTTTGGCGCAAAAACAGGGTCACGCGTTTATCACCATCATTGTTACATTACAGGCCTACTAGCGCTATTTTCGACTCGTAAAACAAAGTTTACGTTGTATCTATAATTTTGCAATTTTTTTCAGAAAAATGTGCAAATTTTTTGTCAAGTTACAGAGGGGGCCCAAGGCTTTTCAATGGGGGGCCCGGACGCCCCATAGCTACGGGCCTGACACGGGGACGTGTCACCTGATTTTCCGCATTGAATTTTTGATTATTTAATTATCAGTAATTGTGTTGCGGTGTATTTTTTTTTTTCTTTAAAGGTTAACTTTGTAATAATTTTTTTCTTTTCATTAATTGAATTTATCTTCTCAACATTCTGACCAGCAAGTCAAAAAAATAGGCTATAGCACCATCCCCTAACTCGAGGCTGGGCAAACTAAAAACTACGGCCCGCGACACTATTTTATGCGGCCCGCGGGCACTTACAGAAATATAAACACCTACCGCAGGGCCGGATTTAGACAATGAGAGGACCTAGGCTATTTGATCAATGGGGCTCTAGTGAGCAACGATCAGACTCATCTCTACGCAGTGGCGTAGCGAGAAATTTTGAAAGGGGGGGATCGTAGAATCTAACAAGCAGCAAATTGAAGAAGTCAGAAGCAAAATTCAAGCGGACAACTTGGAAAACAAAAGCAACTAGTCTGGATTCGTCCTATGCATAGCGCCTCCGTCGCTTTCTCGTGACAGGAGGATAAAAATGAAGAAAAATCATCATATTACATTGTAGCAATAACACCGAAATTAGCAGCAACTCGGACACACCATCGTGATCCCTACCAGAGCCGAAAATATAGGTACTGACTTTCTAGTTAACATGCAGAAAAAGGTCCAACATCAAACCCAAATGGGCTACTAGCTGGGACCTAGAGAACGACCGGGGCGACAATTTTGGCCGGGGCCGGGAAATTGCGCCTGCCCACGCCGGGGTTTACACAATTCCTCATATTGTGTCTAGCAGGGTTGGGAACCGATAGCCTACCCAAAAAAGTAAAGAAATAATCGATATTCGATAGTTCACCAAAAAGTAAAGAATTAATCGATTTTGATCGTAGTTTAACATAGTAAAGAATATTGTAATCGATATTCGATCATTTGAGCATTAAGCGGTGTACGCCAAGCATTTGTTGTGATGTCCTCACATTTATGCGGTAACTTAGTGACAAACGACGAACATAAATATCTATTAAGTTATTTACAGTAGGCCTATGCTTTTTTGAATGATGTGGAAGCGGAAGCGACATACTTTTCGCGCTTCCGCTTCCATTAAAACATGACCGCTTTCGCACCCCTGCTTACAACAATCGCAGATGAAACAAGGACATGAGTCACATGGCTTACTATAGCAAGCCATGAGCAAGGACCAAAATTATCGTTTTTTACGACAGATCAACGAATATCGGCTATAAAAGCACAAGCGTTGCCAAACCAAAGGGGGGAGGGTTGTTACTAGTTACCATTTTAACACGTTAAAAGTTACAATTACTTTTATGGGGCGTCTTCCTCCGCTAAAAAAACGGAAAAATATGATTTAATTTCACTCCATTCATAATGATGAGCTTGGTTCTTTGTCGAGCCCACTGAATAAAGCAGAGGGGTTCCTTTTCGCCCCGCCCTCACAAACTGCTTTTTGTATGCATGAATTAGAGCTTAACAAGAAACTTTTAATTCATTACAATACTATAACTACTCTTCCTTAGGAACGTGTTTAAGGGGGTGCATTGTGCCATGGCCCTACCCTTTTGACTTTGCATTCCGATTTGTTTTTTAGTACAAAAGAACAAAGTTAATGCTGCCTAATTGAAAGTGACTGAAATATACCAGACTCTTTAGATGATTTTCGTAGTTTATGGCTAGGGGCGAATCCAGAGAGGGAGGATTAGGGGTATCCCTCCACAGGCCATTTTTAAAACTGTTTTTGATAAATATAATTTTTCATGTTTTTAAACCTCTTCGACAACAATACGTCTTACGCAAGTGCAATGGAAAATGTGCGGACAAAATGAATCACATTTGGTGAAGCACTCAGAATCAAAGCCAAAAAATTTAAACAAAATTTGCCTGAAAATTTTCCAAAAAGCACTAAAATAGCCATTACAACGTGTAAATTTTCAAAAATTTTTTCTGGAGAGCATGCCCCCGAATCCCCAGAGCTTTTTTTGTTAGCATGCTCCCGGAGCCCCAGAGCAGTGGCGTAGCGAGAAACATTAGCTTCGTTATTTACGAATCAACACAGTCCTTCCATTAAAAATTCCAGCGTTGGTTACTTCTGGTTCTGGGGTCCCCATTCATTCAAAATTCTTCTACAATCTTTTTGTCGCATTTTGCGCAAAAAGTGGCCTCAACAAAAAAAGTTTTCGCTTCATTGGTGGCTTCGATTCTATGGGTGAGGGAAATTGATGCATTTCTTCCGATTTTTGTCACTAGCTGACTTGCCACTGACTATATTGTACCGTTTTGTGATGGTTGTTACACAGTTTGTAATTCGTGAACCGTGCCGCACCAAGTAGGCTACTACCGGTAACCAATTAGACACTGCAGCCTACAGTTTTAACAAAAAATTAACAAAACATAGTGCAGTAGTTCCTTTTTGGAACTTTTTCTGAAAAGTACCTACAAAAGTAATGCAGAACTTTTGATTTTTAAGCACCGAGTACCGGTACCGCCGGTACTTTAAAAAGGACCGTAAAACGGGGTAAATAGGAACGATTTGGAGGGTTATTTGATCTCAACTTCAAAACTACTTGGGCGATTTTGGCAACCAAGGTGTCAAAATGTGTGTATGAACAATAGCTAAAAGTGCAAATAAATGAATTGCTGGAATTCAACCACGTTTGAAAGAAAGAGGCAAATGATTGGTGTTCCTATTCACCTCACACTTTGGGGTAAATAGGCAGGCTTGTTCATGGGAATGGGATTCCCATGGGATGGGATAGCACGAATTGCATCTCCCATAGGACAGTAGCCATGTGATAGCCTCTTGATAATGTCATACCTAACTTTAAGTTTTATGCTTTTTTGCTTTAAAAAATTCTTTTTGGTCCACTTTTCTTTATAAAAGATTTTCCCTTAGCATTGTTTTTACAATGTAGTGGTGCTTTGCACCATATTTGCCAGATGGTGTTCTAGGACATCAATTATTGGAAAAACGAACACAGGTTTCCACTGCTAAAAGCTGGTGCGAAAGTTGTGTCGGCCATACCAGTGTCATCGGCAGCGGTACAGCGCTTATTTAGTGCAGCAGGATTGTTGTTGAGTGGGTTACGAAAGCGGATGTTACCTGCTCTTGGTATAAACTCTGTGTACATCAGATTTGCTTGTACCAAGAAATTGGTTGAGAAACTACCCAAACTAACTGAATTATCACTATCAGAAGCAGTTGAAGAGCAGGAAATTGAAAATTTGCTGAATGAGCACAGTGACTCGGAATATGAGTGCCAGAATGATAATGAATTGTCATAGATAGCCAACTCTTCTGAACTTTAAACTAAACAAAGTAAATAAATTTTGTCGTTTTGTATCTCTCTTTGTACATGTAGTCCTGTCTAGTACACATTAGACTTAAATTTTCGTAAATTTATTAACTTTTATTGAATTGTATATTGATGGGAATCCCATGGGATGGGACAGGCATGATCTACTATGGGATGGGACAGAAAAATATGTCCCATGGACAAGCCTGTGAATAGGAACACCTGCTATTTTTGATTGCTTGTTTCCAGTAAACCCCGCTAATGTTACAGATAGAAGCATAATTATGTTTTATGGCCTTTAAATTTTGACAAATTAACCGCAAATGGGCGCAGCAGAGCAGTAAATAACTACAAAACTTAAATCAAACGAAGTTTTATTATCACTCTGAGAACAAAATCAAAGTTTGAATTCCCCAAATAGAATCGAGTTCAGGTGCTGCAAATACGTCCCTCTTCCGGACTTGTGGAGCTGCAAGTTTACGTTTAACATCCTCGAACGGATAGAGAAGGACTCAATTCTCAAACTCGAATCATCGTCGTAAAACAATGAAAGTTTTCAACTACTTCAAAATACACTAAAAATCAAAAAAAAACTTAGTCAAAAAAATCTTCAAGAGTTTGGATTAAACACTTCCACACATACACTCTCCATAATAATGCCTACTCGAAAAAAAAAAGAGTCGGCAAAAACATAAAAACAAAATTATGAAAGTATGTGAAATATTCCAGTTTGAAAATTTGTTTCTATTCACCCCGTTTTACGATACCGTGCTAATTCAAATTGAAAACAAAAAAGACAGTTGTTAAATTAACTACTCTCACATAACTGGCAGTTACCTTATCTCTTCTAACCTAAAATACTCCTCAAATTTAGCCCAACTAGCAACTCACACATCACTCGCTCTCTTCCAATTTGAAACTAAACAAAACGCAGATACGCGGCAATGATATAGCTCTTGAACGCAGTTATGTTAAAGCAAACACCGTAAACGTTCGACAAAAAGAACATTTATTTATAAAAAGAATAAAAATTTCACAGCTTAAAAATAAGTTGGGCATCGCCTGATCGCCTCTGATGACAATAACGGTTATGTGGGACTAAACTTTCCACTCGAATGTTTATCAAATGATTTTTCGCTCGTGAATATGACCATTGCCACACCCTCACAATTATAAAATATTGAAATCTAGGCTAGATCCCCACCTCAAAAACGGAGGGTTGGTTCCCAAATATTTTGAGGGTAGATTTCACCTTGAAGTACCGGTAACACAACAACGGATTATCTCGGGTACACTATGAGATGCATACAAAAAAAAAAAAAAAAAAAAAAACAAGCTAAATTGCATTGTGTTCAACATAAGAACATGTGTAAAAACCACTTGCGGCCAAATCATAATAGGCCTATCTGTGCGAAATAGCAGTGTTGAGTTTGAATAATTTGTAGACACAGAAAACAACCCAACAACATTATAGTGTTGCACAAACCAAAAGAGCCACAGACACGAAAAAAAGCTATCACAGGTATGCACCACAATTTTACCTACTTTAATCAGCGTTACGTTATCAGCGTCATGGCCTAGCGGTACCGCGCGCAGGTGACAGATCCTACGTGACGGGTTTGATTCGCGGCTAAAGCCGATCGCATTTGACATTTATAACGGGTGGCTGCTGACTCGAAGAGCGCAAGCTCACTTCGCAGCCTCCCTCAATTACAGTTGAATTTTCAGTTCAATATAATTTGAAAATAACCCTCAATTATTTATTTATCAGTTATTAATCAGCTCAGATGGCCGAGTGATAAGAGCGTCCGCCTCGGGAGTTGTAGACTCGAGTTTGATTCCGAGTTAGGTCAAACCAAAGACTTTAAAATTGGTATTCATAGCTTCCCTGCCTGACGTTCACCACTAAAGGGAGAGTGTGGCAAAAAAGCCGGCAAATTTACTTGTTGTACCATTTGCAACGTCATTTAGTGGGATTCCCCCATCTTGGTGTGGCAGTCAGTGGCCAGCAACTCCTAAGCGAGCTTGTTATAGTGCTTTGATCGCTTTCTCGTTATTGGAGGATAAATATGGAACCAAATAAAAAATAAGTTTTAAAAAAGATTATTGTATTTTTTTGTATCCAATGCTGCTATTGGTGATATTTTGTAATAAGAACAAAAGCAAAATTAAGAACAGTCATGATTAGAAAGTGAAAATACAAGTTGCAAAATGCAAGTTTTATTTTGACCAGCTCTCCTTCCATCCATTTGCTCAACCTCTTAACCCTCAAAAGCACTGCAGAATTTTTGACTGCATTTTAACATATGATTCGCAAAAAGGAACAGTTAAAGCTTATTGCATAGTTGAATCGGCAATTGGGTTAGCATGAATAGTTATGTTCTGAATTCGAACTTCATTAAGTGGTCGATAATTCTTTTCATTCACTGGAAGTTTTTCGAGTTCATCCAAAGTATCATTTCCATCAATAACTTTGCCAAAAATGGTGTACTTCATGTCTAAATGAGGTTGCTTGCCATAGGTAATAAAAAATTGAGAAGCATTAGTATTTGGACCACTATTAGCCATCGAAACAACTCCCCTTGTGTTGTGCTTCAAAGAATCTACAATTTCATCTTCAAACTGTCTATTCCAAATGCTCATGCCTTGTTTTCCAGTTCCAGATGGATCCCCAGTTTGCACCATAAATCCCTTGATATTTCGATGAAAGATATTGTTATTATAGTATCCACTAGCACAAAGAGCAAGAAAGTTTTCTGAAGCTTTGGGGACTTGCTCACAATACAACTCAAGCTTTATATCCCCAACATCAGTATGTAAAGTTACTGCCATTTTTTGTTGTATATATAAATTTCCAGTAAAAACTGTAATCAAAATAAAACACAATATATACTGTATAAGATTTATATAAATCAGGACTTGAATAGTAAACCTCAATTAAAGACACATTGCCTTAGATCAGTGGAATCCCAATGAAAGTTCTAGAGACTCAAGAAACTTGAAGTGTTGAACCCAGCTTTAAATTGCAAACTTGCGGAACCCTGATTGAAAACCACCATTTAAAACCTATTTATTCACTCATTGGCAAACTTTAAAGTTTAGCTAACTATGTAAAAAATTTACTACACACTGCATAATTAATAAACTGATCAGCTGCAGCTAGAGTCTAATCAGATCAGGAACCGTTCCACTTAGTCTACCACATCATACAGCCATAGCAACAGCAATAACTTTTGTATATAAAATATCACCAATACCAATTACAGTCTATATTATTCTCCTAGTATAGCCTGCTGATAGACTAAGCCCAAGTAAATTGATAAACAAAAAAATGAGATGGCTTGTTCAAAATACATCACCACTTAGGGCTAGACTAAGAACTAAGACTACTGGAATACCATACCAGTATTTACTATCTTAATGGTCTACACCGCTGGTCCTCATATTTATTTCAGGCACTCACACACACCAGTACTAGCTCAATGCACTAGACCAGACTACAGCTACAAAAACAGGGTTCACTAGTGGGTCCTACTAAAGGTTGCCAGTAACTTTGCCACATGGTAACTTCGCCACACTTTCATACATCGAAAATTTACATTGCCTACCCCGAAACAAGACTTTAAATTCCTGGTTGCCGTAAAAAATTTTATCGAGCTTTTCGAGTTAAATTTATTACGGTAACATCGTCACATGGTAACTTCGCCACATACTCCAAACTGTGGGGTAAGATGTGGGAGAGTGCATGGGGTGAATAAGGAAGTGTGTTGGGGTGTAGGGGGAGGTCAGGGGAGCTGTGGGAAGAGATGTAGGGAAATGTGTTGGGGTGTGGGGGGAGGTAAGGAAAGATGTGTGGGAAGTGGAGAAGTGTGGGAGAGTGTATGGGGTGAGTGGGAAAGTGTGTTGGCGTGTGGGGAAAGGATGTGGAGAGGGGAATGGGGGAGACGTAGGAAAATGTGTTGAGGTGTGGGGCCCCAACACACTTTTAATTCCCCACATCTCTTCCCTACCTTCACCTTTCCCTACATCTCCCCTTACTTCCCCCACACCCCATCACACTTTCCTACAATTCCTCTCATACCTCTTCCCACATCTCCCCTTCCTCCCCCACACCCCAACACATTTTCCTACTATCCCCACATCTCCCTTCACCTCAAAGTGTGGTGAAGTTACCATGTGACGAAGTAACTGGCAACCCTACTAAACACCGCAATGGAAGACAAAGGACCTCTAATTGATCCCCCATCTTGTTGTGGTAGACAGATGGCCGGCAACTCCTAGGCGAGCTCGTATAGCGCATTGATCGCTTTCTCGTGATAGGAGGATAAATATGCAACTAACTAACTATGTACTAAACACTGCAAAGTACGACAAAGGACCCTAAAACCTTAACTTAAAGTTCTTTGTCGTTCTTTGTTATGGTATGATTCCAAGTCCTTTGTTGTTCTTTGCGATGTTTTGTAGATCAATTTAAGGTCCTTTGTCGTTCTTCGCAGGGTTTGTTTAGTACATCAATTTGAGGTCCTTTGTCATCCTTTGCAGTGTTTCAGCCCTTTGTGGTGTTTAGTAGGACCGTTCACTAGTAGACTAGTCTACCTTCATTTTACGTTTGACTGTCCAAATACTCGTACTGTCTACAGGTCTAGGCAGACAGGTACCAGTATAGCTATCACAGACTAGTAGGCCTAGTTTTTGTGGTACTGGTAGACTGCTGGTATATTTACATTAATTAGGCAACAAGAAATAAACAGATAAAGCCAGAACTAATTGATACATATTTAAATGAGATATTTTGGTTAATTTTCAATAACCATTATCAATCTAAAGAGAAATAGTCACTGCTTGAGAGTATAAGACACTTAAAAAATGCATGTAGAAACAACGGATAATGTCTAGCATCAGCCCCCACGCTCTTTCTGTCTGCCAACCTTAACCTAACCTATGACCTTGACCCAACTTAAAACCTGACCCTAACCAAATCTAACCCTAACCCTGAACCAAGCCTAACCTTAATTAAATTTAACCCTAACCGAACCTGGGGGCTGATACCAGACATTACCCGCAACAACTACCAGTACAATTTTTGCGAAGCAAATTGGCCCACGTTAATTATCAAAATTTATTGAACCAGAGAATCGAAAGTCTTAAAAAACATGAAAAAAATTCAAAAAGAAAAAAAAATAACCTAGCTATCTGAGCGTTAAAAATATGAAAAAGCAAAAACTTATCTTAAATAGTAGGGCAGATTCTCAGATTTAGTAAATCTGGAGGTAAAAATTCCAAAACTATGTCCAAGTTAGGTGTTAACCTGCACTCTTAACAGGGCAGCTGGGAGTTGTTTTAGAGTGAAATAGGAATAAAAACATTAATATAATAATAATAATAATAAAAAGAAATTTGTCAACCCCTTGAGATGACAAAGCAAGAAGCCAACATCTGACTAAAGGGCACTTGTTACATAACAAACACATGGTAACACTAATCCAGTCTGGTTTACTTGCCGTATACGAAGATCTCCGTATGTGGTGAGACCACGCCGTATGCGCATAAGGTAGAACGCAGTATACGGCTATATCACTAAAGTAATTATTTTCTATGAAATACTATTGCTATTTAGTACTTTATGTTGTGCTTTTATTTATTATGCGTTACCAGCGAATTCTAGGTTGAGAAACTTATAATGTTAAACTTGCGCGCAATTGTGCGTGAACCATACTGGCTATTTCACCGGAAAATAACCGTACACAATTTTTTTACGAAATAAGAAATTGTTGAAACCCGAAACACGTCAACTAGCCAGCCTATAACCATAGATTCTACGCTTTAAGTTCCTGGAGACTCTATGAATAAATTATTAAGCCCCGCATTCCTGGAATGGAAGGTTGTCAGTAGGCTTACTTCCATTCCCAAGTGCTGTTGTTAAAGTGCTCCATTGAAAATTTGCAATGGCTATAGAGCTGGGTTCACACAAAACACACAGAGAAGCGGAGAGTTGTTCTTTTATATAACTTGCCGCTTGGCTCCATTAAGCTTAACTTGCAAAGCTCAGTATTTCATTCACGGAAATAAAAATTTTGATGTCGTATCCCCACATTTGTATTTGTTAGTATTCCTTTGGCCTTTGCTATCTTCACGGAATGCAGGATGGAGATCCTTTACCTTCTGCATTTATTTTGTTTATTGTACTTTTTTGCGTTTTTATACTTTCAATACGAGAGAACCGACGAAAATGCGATAACGAGTTTGGTTAGGATTGCCATCTGTCTGCCACATTACAGTCTGCCACGTTATGGATCATGGAGGAATCTCGTGAAGCACCCTTGCCAACAGCACAACAAACGAACTGGTCGGCTTGCTCCAACACTAGCTGTCAAGCAAGGTCTTTCCTGGCCTACTGAAACTGTTGAGCACGTCATTGCCTATTTTACGTAGAACATCAAGCGGCGAAGCTGTGAATAGCAACTTTTAAGTCGTTGGTTTGACCAAACTCAGAATCAAACCCGTGTTTACTAATCCAGAACCAGCGCCTCAGCCATCTGATTGATGGAATTAAAATTGCAACACGACGAAAGAGCCACATTTAAATTAAGTGCTTCATCAATAAAAGTATAAATTCGACAATCGACATACGAACAGGCCTATCGTCACATTCGTTAGTACTGGTACTTCTACAATTTTTTCACAGAATTTAGATGAACATTCTTTGCCCTTTGAAATTTCTTTTTTTTATTTCTTCGATTTCTTGCACTTTTATCCCCTACTACAAGAAAGCGACGGAGGAGCAATAACGAGCTTGCTTCAAAGAAATCAGTAGAAAAGCGCTGGTAGTCGCAAACTTCTTGCAGAAGAAATTTATCAAGGAAAATAGAAGAGCTACCCTCCTATCTCTTCACTCTGTGTCCCCTACCAGATCCTTGAGCAGATTATATGCTCGTGTTGAACCAGTAGTTGACCCTGTGGCAATTATGTGCACGTTGGTCGTTACTGGATGTTGTGCAATCGATTTCCCCGACGATATGTGACTGCTTCTCGACCTTTTCATTGATAGTGTGATTTTTTGTCTTTTTTCCATAACACCTTGTCGCTTTCGCACATATTTCGTTGTTTGTTTTTTCATTATTTCCTCCTCCGTCCTGGAACAGGTAGTTTTTTCCAAAGTAGACCAAGAAGGTGGGATTTCCAGCAATCCAGCGGGGACATGCTAGTGTTTCGCTTTTTCTCGCATTCATTTAAGTTCGTGTGCTAGCTAAAAATACACCTTTCTTGTGGCTCTTACGTCTCTGAGTGGTGAAAAAAACAAAAACTAAGGGATGTAGGCCTACCTGAAGAAATCGCGCTAAACCTAGTTTGCGAGAGGCCTACAGTAGATCAAGTCACCCCGTTAATACAGGATACCGAGGACAGTTAAGCCAATTTACATGCACAATGACAATTTAAGAGGGTTAACTCGGTAAATCCAACCGGCTTACGGCAGATGAAAACTTACGTAATTCTGCTTGCGTAAGCATTGCGAGTTGAAAATTACTCGCTTGTAATCGGTAAGCTACAGTGGTTCAATCCACAAAAAAGTGCATTGAAAGATGATGTTGATTTTTTTGATGATTTCTTTATTTATATCCTCCTGTCATGAGAAAGCGACGGAGGCGCTATGCATAGGACGAATCCAGACTCGCTTAGAGTTGCCTTGTTTCCAAGTTTTCCGCTTGAATTTTGCTTCTGACTTCTTCAATTTGCTGCTTGTTGACATTCCACCAAACAGAGATGATTGTCGTGAAGCATCTTATCCAATGACACAACAACGACGCTTCGGTGGGAGTTGAACCGCAAACCTTGCGATTATGGCCGTCGTAAAATTGACGCTCAACCACGCTGCCGACAGACTAGCGGGTTAGGCAAAAAAATCTACCTAAACTGAACTGAAGCGAGTAACCCGCATAATCAAACCCGCTCTTAAAATTGGCTTACTTTTTCTGTTTCCTCACCTAGTAATGTGTCTGTTGAAATAGCCGACTTTCTTTCATACTAGCTGTATTTTTTACCAGCTCATGAATTACAAGGTCATGAATCTATTTGCAAGGAATATTTACGCAGCCTAGCGGACAAACTACGAATGGACCACAGAATCGTGCGCATAGCTCATCCAGGCTTCGTGATTTCATACAGAGCCTTCCTCTGGCCACTAGTAGTTTGAGTCGTCATTAATTTGTAGCAGTGAATAATGAAAACATGCAAATTTTAGCATATGCTCCCATTCCATTACGTTTTTTAGTATTTTGTGGTACTAAAATTTTGATTTGTGGAACTACAAAACTTTCTTAGATGATCTGGCAACAGTGTGATGTATTGGGCTTTTGTGTACAGCCAAAGGCCTTTGTGCACTGGAGCGTAAAAGCCCCTCAATCGCCGTATATTGGCCTCTCCGTATACGACGTTCAATCTCGCCGAATCCGGAGAGACTAGCCGTATATGGAGTGCACTGCGTATACGGCAAGTAAACCAGACTGAATCAATATCAGGCACATCGGCAAAGGCCATATGAAAATAGTGAGTTTTCAATTTAGTATTGAACAGTGAAATGTTGCTAGTTTCTCGCATGTCAAAAGGTAAATTATTCCAAACAGTAACCGAAGAATGTGAGAAAATTGATGCAGCGCAGGCTGGAAACTACGCGGTAAGTGCCGTGAACACAAATGGTGGCAGAGTTCGCACTACATTCTATTGCGTCGCGGAAAACTTCAAAGTGTTCACAATCACAACTTCAAATTTATTCAAAAATATTAAAAACAAGATGTCACTCAGTTAGACAAATGCTTTCACCTAGCGTTGTGCTGGCGCAAGTCTGCTGCGACTTTTCCCAAAAAAACTTTTCTCTTTTGATGTTATTAGAGCAACGCAAGTACTCACAAAAACAATCTGTCAATCAAACAACTTGTAAAATCTGGCGGGGTCCTGCAGCTGCAGCTTCTTGCAAAACAATTTTCGCAAACGCAAACTTTGTTTCATTTCGGCGATAATTTTCAGTTTACACCTTTGATATTGCATTGATTTTAATTGTTTATTTTCAAGTTTGAGATGCAATATGCGAACTCACCCAGCGCGAAGAGAACAGATAGTGGTAAACAGAATGTCGGCAGAGATAATAATCACAGTTTTTTGATTTTTTCAATGATTCAGATTTTCAGTACTTAGGTCTTACCTAAAAGCAAAATTAAATAAATCCAATGCAAAACAAGATGCAATGCTCGAAGCTTCGTCGGAATCGACGGATAGGATGGTACAATGACGGCAATGCACTATAATAGATATGAGCATTGAGTCAGTGACTTGTTTTAGTTCTTTGAGTTTCTGCAATCTGCTTATTTATAGAAATGTGTCCTCAAAAATAGGACTTTTGTCTCAGGAGGATTGAGTTTTTATTAGTTCTGAAGAATTTACAGTATTCTCAACGGTGATGTAGTCCTCGAGGATGTCCTTGGCCTCGAGGTCAGGTTTGTGAAGTCCTTGGCCTTGACCGTGTCATTCTTGGTCGTTGGCCTTGGTCCCGGCTCGCCTTGGATTTTGCGCTGTCTTCCGCTCGAGGACTCGATATCTTTAAAAATTCAAGTTTGCGATTATTTTACAAAAACGCAAGCCGTTTAAGAAAATGGTCCAATAATTAACGATAGACATCGGTAAGCTCGTGCGGCGGGGAAATTAAAGCGGACAACGCATGGCGAGAAAATCATAAAGTGAGATTGTGAGCAACAAAGCTTTTGGTAAAAATTCAATATCTTAAAATTGGCTTCTCAGCGGGAAATCCTTGAGGTTCGTTCGAAGAAAACTCGAGTAGAATGGTGGGAGAGAGCTACTTAACACTTTTCCTCAAAGTTTCAATTAACTGTTGTTTATTTACTTTGATAGTTTGCCTAAAAGGTGTGATGTAAAGCAGTTTGAAGAAAAGAATGTCGCGCCGGCGATGTTATTTGATGTTGATATCTTTATTAGCGGTGCTAATTGCAGCTCTTTACTTATTTGCTTTTTTGTTTCTCGATGCTCTGAATTTTTCATTTGGGGCACTTGCATGCGGACTGAGCTTGAGCAATTACTTTTATCTTTCCTAAGTGATTTTGTTTTCAACCTGCATTAGATTGCTTGTCACTGATGAAGCCTATTCTACTTTCTACGTCTGTGGTCTGTCCTAATTTTAATGTTATTTGCATTACCGCAACTGTTTTCACCTAGGTCGAAGAGATGGAATCTATTAAATTACCTTGTCTTTTCCGCGAGAAACGTGAATATACTAGCATATCTGCAATTTTTGTGCGTTGTACCGATAGTGTTTAGGCCTACTGTTTAATACGCTTCTTTGATTGTTGCTCGGGACAATCTATCAAACAAAATCAACTTTCGAAAAGCACATTCGTATTCAGATTAACTCAAATCTCTATTTTACTTAAAATTGATATTTCTGTTCTGTTATAATACCGGTATTGCTTTCGAATCTAATAACCGAAATTCTTATTTCTAAAGTTGCAGACAATTTTATCTCCCTTTAATCAATAACTTAACATTTAATTAATAGTGACATAAAATTAATAATATAACATTTAATTAATAATGACAAAACTTTTGCCAGATCACGGCGAAAAAGATTGTCCGCAAACTAAAACGAAGCAATAAAAAGTTTGGAATATATTTTAACCTCTGAGCAAGATTTTTTTGACTAAAAGACTATTCTGACACAACTTTACGCTGGAAATCTCTCTGAAAAAAGTGGTATAATTTTGAACCATCATTAGTTTAAAATGTGGAAATCGAAATGAGTGCATGAATGAATGCCCCCGGAATACGCAATTCTGACTATAAAACCTTCTCATACGCAATAGGCTAATTGCTTTTGCGCCGCAACCTAGCAATGATTCATTACCAAACAGGCAATCTGCAATTAAATATCATACATTTTGGTCAAAAAAACTACATCGCAAGCAAAGTCAGCCCACGTAGCCCACTTCCAAAATTCTAAGAATAGCATTAATGTTTTGCTTGTATGGAATAGAATAAGGAAGAAATTTTTTGTATGGAATGGAATATGGAAGAAATTTTTAGGTATGGAATGGAAAAAACTATCGGTATGGAATATGGAAAAATAGTCTTCCATTCCATGCCCTGCCCACAGCTACCGGTAGCCTAACTAGCCCATACCGGTATCACTAGAAGCCCCCATGGCAACCCACTCATTTCGGCCGCCCTTGGTTGTAGGTTAGTTAATTAGTTGCATATTTATCCTCCTATCACGAGAAAGCGATCAATGCGCTATACGAGCTCGCTTAGGAGTTGCCAGCCATCTGTCTGCCACACTAAGATGGGGGAATCCCGCTAAGTGCCTTTCACAACGGCACAAGTAAACTTGCCGGCTTGTTCTCCACACTGTCCCTTCAATGCTGAACGTCAAGCAGGGAAGCTGTGAATACCAATTTTAAAGTCATTGGTTTGACCCAACTCGGAATCAAACCCGAGTCTACAACTCAAGAGACAGACGCTCTATACCACTTGGCCATCTGAGCAGTAATACCACTCGGTGAAGAAAACAGGGTCATTAATTTTGGCCCAACCCCCCCCCCCTCCCCACTTTAGAAATGCTTCCGCCATCGCTGCTAGTACGCAGCTACAGAAAAGGTGTAGAAGTGGTACGCAGAAAGCAAAAGGTTGAGAACCCCTGGGCAACACCTAAGTTATAAGGAAAGCGAACTGCGGATTGAGTACAGACGTAGAAAATGCGGCTATAGGTTACTTATACTAGCTGTAAGTGCGCAAAATCATTGTTGAACAATTTGGTATGCAGTTAGCAGAACAGTGTCGCCCAAAGTAGTAAAGATTTCCACCATCATTAATATTTGTTTCCACGCAAATATTATTTGATATAAAAACCTGAAGTTTTTTGCTCAACTCTGATAAGTTTGCCTGTCACTGGTTTAGTGCATGCGTTTTTATTACACAAGTTACCGTTAAATACAACAAGGAACTTTATGCTTGATTCATCGGGGTTAGTTTTAGTTTTGTGACGAGCTTCATCTGGGGCGTCCTATATCAACTAATAGCCTTATACCCTGCGCCTAGTAGTACTGGCACTGGATTGTTATCAATAATTATAATATTTTTGTTAAACCTGAAGTTTTCGAAAACGATTGTCGCTGTAGGTCTGCAATATTAGGCCATAAATTATTTGCGAACCATTGTTTCATGACCAAATGACCCAGAACCTTTTGAGATTTCATATTGAAATCGGAAAAATGCCAGTTGTCCTTGATCTAGGCCTCGACCTTAAGGTCCTTGGCCTTACTGCAACACTGATTTTTATTACCTGCTGGTTTTCGACGCTGTAGGCCTATTGATTAAGTTGACCTGTACTTCAAGTCTGATCGAAGTTGTGCCATCAGATACTGATGATTTTATGGCGTTTTTTTTTTCCTTTTTTTTTTGTTCGTGAATCGTAAGCTGCTGCATTGGGGTGCGGTAGACTGAGGTGACTACTTGGTCTTTCAACGCTTCCCCCAGCGCTTTTGTGTCATGGAATACATTTGGCGCGATGCCTTCACTTTATGGCGTCACACTACCAAATGTTGAAAAATAAATTTTCTTGCAATGTTGAAGCATTTGTCTCGCGTTCACAGGCTTTTTCTATTGTTTGGCTGGGAGTATTTGAATCAGGCGGTAATGACTGTAATGAGACTTAACACCACTATGC
Organism: Trididemnum miniatum; assembly: GCA_964006365.1. NCBI lineage: Eukaryota > Metazoa > Chordata > Ascidiacea > Aplousobranchia > Didemnidae > Trididemnum > Trididemnum miniatum. Next base: position 13,461,438 of record OZ023234.1, on the reverse strand, counting down.
AGGGAAGAACTAAAATCTTTTCGAAGGTATCGGAAGATATTGCCTCATTCTAAGCTAAAATGAAACTGTGGATGCATCGAATTGCTGCTTTTCCCGCCTTAAATGCATTAGCGGAAGAAGAATTTCATCTGAAGAGTGTTGGTGAAATCTTCCTTGAGCACCTTATTTCATTTCTATCCGCACAGTTTTCCTACATTGGATAGATACATTCCTTCCCACAATTCCTACAAAGCGTTTGACTGGGTGAGAATTCCGTTGGAGTTGGCAGCGTTACAGATTCATCAAGAAGTTGATTGCGTTGCTGAAGAGTTGGTGGTGCTGCAAGGTCGACTGCTGTGGAAAGAGAAACATGAAAGTGTTTCTTAGACTCAGTTTTGGTCAAGTGTCCACTCAAAGAAACCCAGTGTATCTGAACAGTGTTTGCAGACAACAAAAGCTCTTTTGCCTTTTCCAACAAGGTACTGTAGTTTTTCAGCAGCATTTACTAGTTAAAAGCAAATATTGCAACCAACTCAGATGCGCTTTGACGACCATACAACCCATCTTGACGAAGTTGTGCAGCATGTTAAGGGACAAGATTTCCACTGAAAATTTGAGAGTGCGGGCAATGAAACTATTTCGCTAACTTGCGTGATTCCTGTACCGGTACTGCAAGTCCGCAAAGAATTAACTGTTGAAAAATTACTCAGTGACGTGAAAAGGTTTGGAAACACTGGTTTATGACATAAAACTTTCATCAGAAAATAAAACGCACTTAGATATTTTATTTTCCTACAAAGGATAAATTTTCTTTGATCTTTGTAAAGGATTTGACAGATAATAGATCTTTGTAAAGAATTTGACCAGCGCGGTGACGTAACCACACGAGTGGATATGCGTACCATAAAGGTTAAATTCTTTAAGATATATTTATCCGAAGGGATGAGAGATCCTGGCAAGATCATTTGTTCTGGAAGATGTGTCTTACCTGAGGACGGCTGATGAGGACTAATAGCCCGAAACAGCGCTGTCCCGCTCTACGGTAGATATTTTATTGCCACAAAAAATAAATGCGAAACAAAAATATTAAGTGCATGGGGAGCAAAACACTGTTGTAAATACTATGGAATAGATATTGCAATTATTGCATGCACTTCATGCCGATAAACTCATACCTAATCAATTCTAAAAAGGATTTCTCAACGCTTAACTACGATAAAATTGCAAAAAACATTTGGAGATTGGAATCAAATCACACTTTGCGGACTGATAAACAAAGCAACGCAATTCACCGCCTTAATACTAATACAATAAAATTTATACAGACCGAAGTTCAGCAGTTATTACGTCCGGCCCTCCGAGTTTTCTTGTGAAAAAATAATTGCCCCCTGCTTAGTTTCGCCTTTACTTTACTGCCGCAAATAAGATCTAAAAAAATTCTTTTGTTGCAATGTTATTTCGCAGTCCATAAAATGTGATTCGAATTCGCGATTCAAAAACGTTTTTTTTGCGATTTCAGTCTGGAAATAGAGCAAAGCGTTGTACCACAATGATCACCAGAAAGCATAAAAATAAGAAACGAAAATGAAAATGGAAGATTTATGATTCGGGGATTTGCGAGCTACAAGGAGGAAGTTGTATTTGCAATTCAGGTCTGGCATTTTTCTGTAACCTGCAAGTAAAGAGACTGTAACAACTTTGTCATGTAAGTCAGTGCTTCGGCGAACATTCAATCCTAACTATGCGCAAAAATCTACCGCAATTTCTGAAGAAGCCTGGCACGTGGAATCTACGAGAGTTATAATTCACAAATTAAATCTTCATTATACTAGCGGTTTTACGCCCAAGCGAGTAACGAGTGGAGGGGCTAATTTCCGCGGCCAAGCGCCTGAGCAACACAACAAGAAACGTCGCTGCGGTGGCGAGCGGTTGGCGATAGTGTGTGCGATATGAGCACTGAGCAGCCCGGCAATCGAACCCACAAGCTTTCATGCCAATAGCAATGTCTTTAAGCGCTACGCCATCCGGCTAGTACGTTCTCAATTTTATTTTTGCTTCTCACCGTCATTGTAACCAACTTAAATAAGCTCAACTTTTCATAGAAAAAATATTTTTAAATCAGTTGAAGTAAGATTAGCATGCAATGGTGCTACTAAATACCCGCTGTTTAAAAGCGAAAAAAAAAAAACAATCTTGTATTTCATTACAATGAGGTCTAGTTCAGCAAACCGCTTGCTCCCTGTCTCCGAAAACCCCGAAATCGTAAGTAGCATTAAGCAAATACCGTAAATAACTGAGGTTATAAATTATTGAACTGAAAATTGAACAGCAATTGAGGGAGACTGTGAGCTTGCGCTCTTCGTCTTCGGGTATGCAGTAGGAGTAGGGTAATAACTTTTTTCACTTTTTCTGAATTTGCACGAGTTATATGATTTACAGGGTGCAAATCATCACAGAAACTCGATGCAAAAATTTTTTTTTTTAAATATCAATGTTTTGATACCCTGGGGGGGCCGCAAAGATTTTTCGGGGGGCTCAAAGCCAACTTTTGACGTAACTCGAAAACTACTGCACATAGAAAGTCGAGTTTGCAGTCAAACGATGCAGAACACCTGATTTCCTATCTGCTCTCAATACATTTTTATTACCTATCTGCAACAAAAAAATGTTATGAGCAAAAAACTAAAATTACGAACATTTTGCCTACCGGTATGTAACAGTGTAAGCCTATCACGACTATCATGACATCACACGGACTATGATATCACCAATTCACCATGCTTTCGCAAGACTTTCAAGAAATTAGGTTTTTGACATTCGAGCAAGAGCAGGATTGATTATGTGTAGCTGAGCAGTGAGCAGGAGAATCGAGAATCAAGATGAGCATGAAAGAACTGATGAAGGAATGTGAGTTTGCGCAGGAAATGAAGAATCACATTTTACCGAATGAAAAGGAAGTTATTGGGCACTATTTTTATGTCCAAATTTTGCTAATGGTTACCAAAAAAGAATACTTAAAGAAGAGACCACCATTTTATATTTGCAAGATAAAAGTATCAAGAACTATTCAGAATTTATGGAGCAAGAGCAGCCTGCAGACAATTGGTCAAAGGTCCGTCGAAACAAAATTGAAGAACTTGATTACTGATTATGCGAAGGCTAACACCAAACAAGATGGAATACCAAAATTAGAATTGGTTAATTCGACATTTGCTCATGCAAGTGTCTTTATCAAAATTCTCTTGGGCAATACGAAAAGATCAGTTGCAGCTGTGCTCCGAGGTACAGGATCCCGTCTTCAGGTAAGATTGGCTGTTACCAAGGTTTTATTAATGTTTACTGCTAACCCATAGAGTTGGAGATTTTGAAAGACCAAAGAGGTTGTCGGAAAATGAGTTTGGGACAGCGAGATTGGTTAGGTACAACGCGTTACTACACTGCAGCTGCCAATGCCGAAAGAAAGAAATCGCTCCTCAGCCTCCATCTACATCTCAGCCGCGATCGACGTCATTTTTAGGTAGGTCACAAGTATTGTAGACTTTTTCTCTGCATAAATCTACGAAATTGAGACCTAGAGATTGGAAGACGATGAATATCATTTGTACGCACCTCCCCCCCAAAATCAACAAGCTCCACAAGAAAAAGTTCCTCACTTATTGACGAAAGCTAACTGCAAAGATGCTGATAGAATAGATGTTAGCATTAGAAAGCAGCAAGTGGTGGTCAATAACAATGCAAAAGCGTTAGGATTTCAAAAAAAAAGTGAGCAGCACAGCTGTTTTCAAAGCTCGAGAAAAACATAGGTGAGCTTCTATGGCTTCTAGGCCAATCAGCGCGACTGTAAAATAGTTGGTCACTTTGCGCGTACACCTTATTTTTAGATCGGCAGTAGTCAAAGAAATATATCACCAAATTTTTACATTTTTAAGAGTATTTTTTTTTCTGGCCAAGTTAACTTAAGCAAATTGTAGAACAAAAATATGGCTCTAGGTGAGCCCGGGGGAATGCTTCCCGGATAATTATTGAAAATGTACATGCTGTAATGCCCATTTTAGTGCTTTTCGAGCAATTTTTACGGCAGATTTTGCTTAATTATTTTCACCCCTAACCCAAAGCAAATTTTGCTTAATTTTTTCACCCCTAACCCAAAGTTCTTCACCAAATATGATAGATTTTTTGCTCATCTTCGATTTATTCGTGCTTAAGGCGTAAGGTTCACTGTCATCAAAAAAGTTCAAAGAAATGGAAAAATTTTAAATTATATTGATCAAAAATATTGTTGACAATGTTGTTTGGGGGGAGAGCATGCCCACATCCCCCTTTGATCAGACCCTGGTAATAACTTACACTTCAAAAACTTAGTGCAAACCTTAACCAACAGTGAAGTGTGCTTTGATGCTCATGAAATCTCTTTTATTTCATGAAACAAAACATGAATTCCACATAAAAATACTAATTTGCTACAACTATATGCCTTTTTGAGTACACTTATCCGGATCTTGACCAAACCCTTGATACAGCCTTCGGTTTGGGTTCTATGAAAGGAAGCGGTAAATAGGGGTTTCGGTTTACGTTCCGATTCGGTTCGACGCCCTGATTTTAAGTTTTTCAATAAAAGTAACGAAAGTCCGAAATAGGGTTGCATTTAGAAAAAAAAAAAAAATTGGTCCATATATTTTCGCTAAATCACGTTTTTTGCTCATAACATTTTTTCTGTTGCAGATAGGCAATAAAAATGTATTGAGAGCAGATAAGAAATCAGGTGATCTGCATCGTTTGACAGCAAACTCGACTTTCTATGTGCAGTAGTTTTCGAGTTACGTCAAAAGTTGGCTTTAAGCTCCCCGAAAAATCTTTGCGGCCCCCCAGGGTATCGAAACATTGATAATTCAAAAAAAAAATTTTTGCATCGAGTTTCTGCAATGATTTGTACCCTGTAAATCATATAACTCGTGCAAATTCAAAAAAAGTGAAAAAGTTAACACCCTAGTATGCAGGCGCTCGTATGCGTGGTACGCGATCGGCTCCACCAGTGAATCGAACCGTCACGTAGAATCTGTTATCTGCGTGCGATAACGCTGAGCTACGTCGCTGAAAATGTTGCTGCGTCACGCAACTGATGCTTATTTTCTGTGCTTACCTGCTAAACGCTTTTGATCTCCATATCTTAATTGAATGATCATCGCTCACTGATACAGCCATGGACGGATCGCGTGGATTTACAGCGACAGAATTGACCACATTTTCATGTGGTAATACTGCAATGCGAGTGCCGTAATGTCGATCCCATATGTATCCACAATCGTCACCGGAACCACTGTGAAAAAAATGATCAGAATTTAACGCTGAATCGGAATCATTTGGTACAGCTTTCCGGTTATCACCATATCTAGTCGAATCAAATGCGCTCAAGCAAACGAGAAAGATACACGATTTTTGATCTTGCTCTTGTTTATCGTTTTTCAATGGAAGCCCTTACCTTGCAACGTAGTAATCATCCGAGGAAAGATGAAAGAAAAAAAGCTCATTCCCTGCATTGTGACCAGTCAATATAGATACCTGTAAAATCAGTAATTTCTTTAAATACTTCACGCTTAAGATCACATTTGGCAAAAACTTTCAATGGCCTTCTGTGAATGCACCTTCTTCGTCATTCAGACCCGCTGATTTTACCATTTGCAACACTCTATTGCGTCAAAACGGTTGATAGATAGCCACAAATTCCAAAACAAAAAGACCAACTGCCCAACTCTTTGCTTGCCGGAAACCTCAAATGACTGTTTGAGCATTGGAGTCGATATTTTCGTTTGGAAGCATTCTAACTGCGTAACAATAGTTCAAAAAGCTTGTTAGACTAATTGAAATTAAGTACCAGTTGATAGAGTTTAAATTCAACGCATTTTAGACTAAAGGCCGGTTCACACAGAAGACATTTGCGATAGCGGAAAGCCTTTGGCCTTTTTCCGCAAGGCTAACGCAGAGCGCGGAGTAGAAAGCTAAGGCTTGGTCTTTAATGTTCACACACAAAGCGACGAACACCTCATTTCGTTTCCATAGAAACAGCCGCCGGTGACTGCAAGCAACACTGCTGCAAGTTGAAAAAATATCGTTAGTTGCTGTTGCTTATCACAAATAAGCTAGACTACGATGGACAAACAAAAATTCCTAAATCTTGCAACACAGAACATGAAATTTTCCAGACTGTGTAATTAGTCTGCATGGTACATAGTCTAATCATACCGGTACCAGTACACACTGGGATGGCTATATCTATGGTACCAGTACTGTAAATATTCATCTGTTTGACAGGATATGTTTATGCCATTTAATTGGAAAATTTTTTTTACCCTTTATCTGCATTTCTTGTAGTAGTAGTGTCTTTAAATTAAATAACACCAGCTGACCAGGAGCTCACTAACACATACCTAGATACCCATACTGCATATATAACCCAACTCATATACCAGTAGCCTACGGGACTAACGGTCACAGTAACGGTATGTTTACAAATGCCCCCACAGCTAGTTAAAATCATCTTGATTTCAGGCATTTAACTATTAGCCTACTGATTTGGCTAATACCAATATTGCACTGGTAGACTACAGCCCAGACAACTAATATGCCTAGCACTGTACAAGTAAACTAGCATTCAACTATTATTGATTTGGCTATTACCAATATTGCTCTGGTAGACTACAGCCTAGGCAACTATTGGCAATGGTGTAATCTGCAAAATACAGACAAACTTCACAAAGCAGATGCAGGTGTGAATACCCATTCCTTCACTCAAATGGGCATTAAACTTAAGTCTACGCTAGCGAGAAGGACATTCAACCCAATTGGTCATCTGAGCTTTTAACCCGTTTGGGCCAACCGGTAGCTGTGTGATACCTAGGCTTTTATCGGCCCTAACTATTGTTATAAAACAGCCTTGTTGGATAATTTGATGTCTGATCCTGCGAAGTCGTCCTACACCACCCACAACTGATATAATGGCCAAGCATAATAAAATTATTCCCCACAGTAGGCTACAGTCAGTAGCCTACCTACCCTATCCACCGGCTGTTCATTCATCACTAAGCTAGTTTGCAAAGCCTCAAGCGGAAAAGTTGAATTATTTCAACTCTGCCGCTTGAGGCTTCAGACGCAGAAAATTACCGCTAACACGTTCAGCGAAGGCCTGGAGCTTTCTGTGTGACATACCTGGATCTTGCCGCTTTCCGCTAACACTTACGGTTTTCCGCTAACGCCACGCTAACGCCGTCTGTGTGAACCGGGCTTAAGAAATTTAGAGTTAAGAAACGCATAGTTTAGAGCAGTGTTTGATCTAAACTCAATTTCTTAAACTTTTTTTAGACTAATATAATTTAGTTACTGAATTAACAGTTTAGGCTCAACAATGATTAATTGTCCTGATGAAATTCTCTTGCAAGAGGAATCAGATGTAAGCAGTGGAAGTAATCTCGATGACAGTTTTAATGGCCGATTATCTTCTTACTACTCCTCATCTTCGACATCCATCAATGATATCGATGAGTTAGCAAATCCTATGAATTATCCTACACCACCAACAGTGAATCAGTAATTTAAAAAGTAAAGTTAAGAGTCTATGCTATTTTAACTTAAACCAAGGCTAAGTACTTGATTGTATGACCAAAAAAACATGTTCCAACTATTTTTGACCACTGCAATTTCTCAGTGACAATGCATACACTCGCATCTACAGCCTGTCATATAATGTTGAATAATTTTCAGATGTCACTGCAAACATGCAGCAGCCACCTAGAAATTTTCCATGTAGTGCTGCAAATACTCATGCTTCTGTGCCTCCCGCCGGAATCCGATAGTCGATGCCACAACGTAAAAGAACTGGACACCCACCTTCACCATCTTGGGCTAGTGGTAGAGCTCGTTGACTGCCAACAGCACAATATATATAATATATATACCTTTGGTATCTTCTGCACCACAAACTTGGCCAGATGACCCTAACATTGCTCCAGCTTTAGCAAATTTTTCACGACTTCCGGGAATTAAATTTTCTTACCCAAATGATATATCACCTCATGGTATTTTATATGCAGTTTTAACTGATGATTTTTTTTCAAACTTATAAACTCAAACCACCTTAGATGCAGATCAAAGAATGCAGCAATGCACCATTATTTCATCTCATGGAACATTGACTAATTTGACATCAGATTCTATACCTGAGCTCTCGAAATTTTTTGTGGCATCTGCCTCCATATAGGCATTGTTAAAGAGCCATACATAGTTACTTCAGTCATTACTGGAACCAAAGTAGTACTATAAAAGAAGAATTCTGCCCATCTATCATGTCGACATTGCTTCTTGCAGATATTATCTATGCTTCATGGTAATGACAATACTTATCAAAGTACAATGTTTTGATCATTGGTGTGACGGTATATCTGACTAGTTAGGTCTAACTTCGCAATTTTTACACAAAGCAGAGTTACTCGAGAAGTTATTTCCCAAATATAAGGTGGGATGTGTAGTTAATGCATGAGTATTTTTTTAATACGCCATTTTTTTTATCACTTCTGGTAAAAATTTTAAGGTTTGCAAAAATGCACGGTACTTTTAGGCTTGTATTGCTAAGAGGTCGCATGTCCGAAGAACAATTTTAGGTTTATCTGAAAACTCAAAAAATTTAAAATCTTTAGGTAGATTGCAGTTGCTTGTAAGCCGTAAATAGCATTATTCTTACATATTGTAAAAACAGTCAATTTAACTAAAAATCACCGGTTTCGAGGGACGGTTAGCGCGTAGAGTGTCTGGAAACCAAAGAGTTAAAATAACGAGCTAAAAGGGAAACAAAATTAAACGTTACGGAAATTGTTTTTAAATTACTAAAGACACAGGCACTTAACCAACCTGTTCCATTTTAACTAGGTCAAAGACAAGAAGTTGAATTTCATTGGATAGAGCAGTATCAAGAAAATCTTCAGGGTCGACCGATTTCCAATCACCAACCCATCTTCGAACATTTACATAAAGATATCTGAAATATACAGCAGTTGGTGTAGTGGAGGTAACGACAACGCTGCAGGCGCGGAAAATCTCGAGTTCGATTCCCGAACCTATCAAAGTGGATACAGTGCCGACAACGGCTCGCCTGGGCTGCCACGTTTATTCCAACATAGCCGTGTGGCCTAGACGCCGGGCCGCGAAGATAAACCCCGCCACTTGTTACTTTGGCGTAACACCTGAGGTATAATGAGATTTGAGTTTTATCGTAAATAAAACGTAATTTTTCAAAACAACAGAATCAATCAAAGTAGTAAAAATTTGAAGACATCAGAATCAACCGAAGTCGAACGGTGCCCTAAATTTACCGGTACAAAATCAATGAATTTATCAGCTTCAATGCTCTTACCAGAAAATAGGCCAAGAGACTATACTTTGGTAAACGGCAAATTTAGACTCAGGCAAAACTTACCACATAATTCTATCACAATGAGCAAATTAACCTTTATGTGATTGACAAGACTTCATAAATTAACGAAATTATGAACTAAATGTTGCAAAATTACGGCACCAAAATATGGCAAGGTAAACAAAATAAGCAGCGTAAAATCATCACCATCTTAACGTAATTCCATCAATAATTCTTTTTACTTAGTAACCCCACAGATCGATTTCTGATTTAGTTACCAATGTAACTATTTACCTAGGTGAAGAAAGTATAGTACTACGCAGCAAACAAATCTTAATTGGACTTCCTGATAAAAAAAAAAAAGACAGTTTCTCTTCCCGCCGAGTAGTACTACCAAATTGGTTTGAATCTTAGCGGTCAAGAAATAAATGCACCACTATGCAGGAATGAAAGAACAAATCAATAGAAGACTTCAGTTCATACAGTTATTCTGGGCAAGTAAAATTTGTGTAGCCTATCATAAGCGGTGGCGGCTTGAGGAAACGAACTTAGGAAACATGGAAAGTATTTCAAGTGTTTATCGGGCACAAAAAACGCACAATAACGTTTGCCCAGAATCAATAGCTATTTACTTTTTTCACAATATTCTTGAGCATGTCTAGTTTCTGAAAACCAGTTCGGTGTGCTGTAGTTCCAATACCCAACAACAAAAACACTCTCCTGCCCCTGCAGGCTTAAAGTGGATTTTTTTCCAGTGTAATTGGCCTGTATTTTTACACCGTGTAGAAAAACATTACCTATTATGAAGTATCAAAACTGGATGTACTAAATATACGCTCAATAATCTGTTAAGCAAAGAATTTATATATAACAGAAATTGAGCATGAAAATTTTGTATCATGCAATTTGGATGCAATAAGCAGTTAGTTGTGTCAACCCAATTGTACAGCGATTTCGAGCAAGGATTCCAGAGATCAAACAAGAAACCCCGATGTATGACAACATGAAACTTTTGTAGTGAAGATACATATATACACCGACTACACCGTTCTATTCATCAAAAAACATTACCTATTGCAAGGAGAAAGAGTCATTCCTGCTCCCTGACCATATAATTCGATTCTGCAATCCCAATCGTCAGGTTCTTCGCTGCAATGAATGAACGGGTCAATTACACAAGATCACATCAAAAGACATACCATGCGGTGGAAAAGTTGATTCTCAGAGTCGGACTACATTAACAATCAAACTCAGGTCAAACAAAACTTTTTTTACGTCGTAAAACATTGGCTTGAGGACAGACGCGTTAGGAAGAGGTGTGTATCATTTCGACAATTCAAGTTCGAGGAAAGTAAGGGCATTTGGACGCGACCGACTTTTCGCAGGACAACTCGTGACCGACTGGTTTGGAGCGTCATTTTACGACGGCCATGATCACAAAATCAATGGTTTAACCCCCACAAAAATCTCGTATTTGTGCCTCTGGAACTCCTAAACCAATCTGAATTTATCTTATAAACAGCGCCTCGGTCGCTTTCTCGTGACAAGAAAATAAAATGAGGAAATCATCAACTTGGTGTTAAAACAGTTTTTGGGTTCCAGAAGGGTTCGGGTCCAATTTAGGGGTTACAGCTAGGGGTTAGTTTTCGAATTAGGGCCAAAGCTAAGTGTCTCCAATCCGAGTCATTCCATGCTGAATGCGGTTGCGCCAAATAAGCCACACACTTATCAGTAATGCCCCAGAACTACAGTTGCCTTCATTCAACAAAAATCATAGTTATGACTTCTACCAACAACTACATCTCTGCAAACTTTTTACTTTTACGCCTCTGTGTTGGCAGCATTTTAAACTTTCCACAGAAAAAACGAAGGGCCTCAACCCAATAAGTGTAACAAGCTACGTTATTTACACAGGAGGATTAAACATATTGAGTTGATAATTTTAAGCTATTTACACGCGTTGATCTCTCAAGAAACCTTTAATAAAATGCTTGATCGACAGTATGTCAGTTTGGTTCAATTGATAAATAAACATTTATTATTTGTCAAACCTAATATCGAAGCCACCAAGTTGTTCAGTTATGTCCCGTTGGTCGCATTCTTCTTTCTCTATTATTTTCACACCTGTAGATCGAAAAATTTGAGAACTAGCATAAGAATTTGTGGAAAAAGTTTTTTGCTCATATTTAGCACACGGAAGTGTTTCCATAAATAAGCAAAAGAAGACAACTAAGCGCTAATGTGTTCCATACGGAAATCATATAACAATTGTTAAATCAACAAGTGCAGGCACACAATGTTTTAAAGATACTAAATCAGAGCGTGCTACTAATATCTGATATAACGCATAGCCGCTTGTTCTTAACAACTATAAGCGGTTTTCATAGCAGAAATGTCTCTTCCAAGGCAAAAGCTTTCACAGCATTCCACAACCACAATAAAACAACGAACCGATCTGATGGGGAACACACGAATGGCCAGTCAAACAGACTAGAAGCTTGTAACTATGAAGTAGAAACGCTGGATCCAAATCCCCATCTGCGCTTGCAGCGGAGCTGAAACGAAAACACTTGAATAACGTCCAAGATCATGGCTCCAGATCGCGAAACAGAAACCATAAAATTATTTTAGAATCAAGGGATCTTACCACGCGACACAAAATTTTGTAGCTTGATTAGGAATGTGCCGAGTCGAGTCCGAGTACTCGGCCGAGTATCAAGGTATTACTCGGACTCGGCCGAGTCCGAGTGTTAAAGCATTATCATTTTGACCTTTTTTTTGCTCTGTATCGGAATTTGAGTCGAAATTAGGACTTCTACGGACGTGATGACCTTTTTTTTGCTCTTCACCTGATTTTGAGTTTATATTTTGACGTCGTAGATACTCGGACTCGGCCGAGTAATGTCATAAATACTCGTTACTGGGCGCATCCGAGTAGTTTTCCTTGATGCACATCCCTAAGCTTGATCATGCAGCTCCCAAGGCTCAAACAAAAAACTCTCAGAATTTGGCAAAATCTAATCAAGGAATAATTCTATACTCAATCCAACAACAAAAAACATCGGTGGTGAGAGAAATTGATGATGAAGTATACACCAGGGGTGGGCAAACTACGGTCCGCGAGATCATTTTATGCGGCCCGCGGGCACTTACAGAAATATACACCTTACTGATTTCAGTGGAATATGGGACATTTGCGGACGTTGATGACCTTTTTTCTCTTTTTTGCTCTTTACTTGATTTTGAGCGGAAAATAGGACATCTGCAGACGTTGATAACCTTTTTTGCTCTGCACTCGATTGTGAGTGGGAAATGTGACTTCCGCGAACGTTGATGACCAATTGGCCAGATACAGCAAAGAATAAAAATACTTGAAAAGTTTACAATCGAAACCATGATACCAATTTGCTATAACATTGATTAAAATGACAGTAAGTACAGTATGTGGCCTTTGTCACATATCCACCCTTAAAGTTCAAAATACCTGCGATTGATTTCACTTTGAAGTAACACGTCATCGCGTAATGACGTAATTAGCTTTCCACTATGCACACATCGTCGCGCGCGAACTTGACTGGCTTCTTGAACAAGTTCAGGATTGAAATTTACGGAAGGATTTTGCTGCAGTGAACCGCTCGACTCCGCTAAACTGTCCGTGTCGGAACCCAACACTCCGCAAGATTTTAAAAACGGATGTGGATCCGGATTCGCTGCGTCTCTTTCACGGAGTTTGTTCTCGGAACAAAAACTAAAATCAGCCGTCGAGTCTTCACCGTAAAGTGGGGAACCGGATTTACATCTCCGTACTTTGAGTTCAATGTCGGATTTAGCATTGCAGTCAGAACAAGTATGATTGATACCTGAAAATATAATTAACCTTTTGACAAGATACGACAGCATACAGCAAATCGAAAAATCGTACCGCAGAAGTCTTCGGATAGGTTGGAAATAGGAAGTTTCTCTTTTTTCGTCAAATACTCGATATGCATTTCATGCAGAAAATCTTTCAAATCACTGCCAAAATGTCGCTTCACAACCTACATTAAAAACTGCAATAACATAATGAACTCCTTGAATTTACGCTTGTTTCTTGAATTTACGCTTGTTTGAATTTAGACTAGCATGATCTAAAGCTAAATACAGATCGGAAAGACCTGATTACGAGTGGTATTCAAACCCACATTCGCACCGACTAATGACGTGCTACCAGCCCACAACTTTTGTCGTATCAGAATTTTATGACTTTCACTTGTTACGCTTAAAACTTGCGAGTCTATATTTAAGCGTAAATTCATATAATCGACATAATCTTGGTTTGAACAGACTCGGAATCAAACCAAAGTCTGCAGCTCCAAAGGCAAACGCTCTTATCGCACTATCATCTGAGCTATTAAAATCACAGATTAGGATGAAATCCTAAAAAATTACCACACGGCGAAATTTACTTCGTATCGATCAATATTAAGCCATCATGGTTTCCATCCAGCTAGCGAGTTTCTCGGCTTTAGATGACTCGAAATCTTACGGAAAAATACAGAAAATAGGCAGAAAAAAATATTTACTTGACGGATCAAAAAATAATCCAACCTTCATTGCACTACCGGTATTACGACCAAGCATGTAACGATTGGCGGGGTCCATCTCCGCGGCTTAGCGTTAGGCAACACAGCTCTCAGAAAACGTCGCAACGGTGGCGAGCCGTTGGCAACACTGTGTCCCATTTGACCGACTCCTAGATCTCCCGCTGATTCGAACACCAGGCCTCCCGCACCAACTGCAATGTCTTAACAACTGAACTAACTGACCAGTCCTTACTTGACGGATATGTTTGGCAATATCAGCAACGTGAAGAATCTGAACAATACCATTTGTAAGAAATATAAAATCTCGCCTCTGAGTAAGATGATGACAATTTTCCAATTCCTGACATACAAACAAAATGAATTTATAATAACGAATTAGCTTTCTACAATAGTAATATTAAAAATCAAAATCAAAGCTTCATCATACTCGAGGTATTACGCCGAAACGTGTAACGAGTGGCAGGGCCCATTTCCGCGGCTTAGCGCCTGGACTAAACAGCTCCAAAGAAACGTCGCAGCGGGGGCGACACTGTGCCGATTTGACCGGTCCGGGAACCGAACCCCAGACTTTCCGCACCGATAGCGTGCGCTTATCAACAGAGTTAACAACCGGTTACAACAGTAATATATCATATGCAAAAGTAAGCATAAGCAATATTTAAGGCTAGCTACTACCTGTACCAGTGTGATTGTACATTGTAGTTACGCAATCTGCCTTGGAGTTTGCACTGCAATCATGCGACCACGTAAGCCACACAGACTTTGCAGACTGTGGCTGTCTTGACTAGAGCTTGATATCGGTCAGCCGATATATCGTATCGGCCGTCTTATACCGATAAATTATCGGCAATCAACAAAAACGTCTTATTTACGATTATGCTGATAAACGCAAGGTTTTTCGGCGCTTAGGCGTGCGCAGTTGCGCACACATTCAAGCACGAAAACGACGCTTTAAAAAGAGCGTGCAAGCACATTCAAATGCCAGCCAGTCGGTGCATGTTATTGGGCGCCGTTTGTAAAGCCTTGCTATATATAATTTTGCATCACTTTTTCATCTAATTTTGATTAAATTGCTGCAGTTTATGTTTAATTGTTGCAGTCTAATTATATTGCTGCAATTTGTGTTAATGTGTTGCAATTTAATTAAATTGCAAAAAGCTATATATAATTTTGCATCACTTTTTCGTCTAATTTTGATAAAATTGTTGCAGTTTATGTTTAATTGTTGCAACCTAATTAAATTGCTGCAATTTGTGTTAATTTGTTGCAATTTAATTAAATTGCAAAAAGTACCAAATCGCTTTTTAATTTCTATGGTGATATGATGATTAAAACGGTTAGGGTTGCCGTTTTGTTTTGTCAGAGAGCCAAATACCATGATGGTGTTGTCCTGGGGCCCTACGGTACTGGCTATACGCTCTTAATTAGTTTTACTGAGATAGTTTGAAATAAAGTGGTTTGTAATTTTGCTAATAAAATGCCGTTATGACTAGTGGATACAACTGTGGACAAATGCAAAAATGCAGGCAAGTTATCAAAAAGCTAGTCTACTATCAGCAGCAGTATGGAAAGTTGCAAGACTAGACAGCCAGTAACCTAACCTACTTGTTCTTGTGCTTTTTAAGAAAACCATGAGATTTGATTTATAACACCGGTACCTGTTAATCACGAATCAGTAGCTTGTTTCAGAGGCAGCGAAAAAAAGTAAGCGATCATACAGAATATCCAGACTCAAGTGACGCCGCGACGAGAAGCGAACCCAAAACTAGAACTCAGCGTCACCTCTCACGCGCGTTCTAAACAACTAGTCCATCGACACCATGATGCAATAGGGTCTGCAGGGGTAATATGGGTACACGGGTTAAAATGAGTAGCAAAACTTTTTTACAAATACCTCAAAAATTGTTGCAATAAGTCAAAGCTGCTTAGCTTAAAAATGTTATATATCTTTTAGCATAAACAAAAATCCTTGAAAGCAGCTTTAACTTATAGCAAAAATTTTTGTTGTTTCAGTAAAAAAAGCTTTTGTACTCATTTTACCCCTGCAGACCCTGTAGGAGAGAATGGCCGTAATAAACGCACGCATTGTTAGACTAAAAGTAAAGTTCAGCTCGTTATTCTTTACCAACTAGCTTAGCAATTAACACTGTAGGCTAGTCTGTATGTACCAGTGTAAGATTAATTTGCTAAGCTGATTGCTGAAAAACAACTTTGTGTCACCGAGTGCTGGTATTGTTTGCTTGCATGTAATTGTTTTATAAAGTATAGCATGATCAGTTAAATGAGTAATCTTGTCATGGACTTAGACTGCAGACTACAGTACTGTAACTATCAAAGGGTCTAGTCTAGCACCTTCTCATATTGCTAGTTTGCTACTGGTACATGCCGGGACCTCGGTAGGCCTACTGGTAGCTTGCTGATAACTTGCATTTGTCCGCAGTTGCATTCACTAATCATAGCATTATTTTATCAATCAAACTACAAAACAATTTATTTTAAATATGGCACGTATAGCCAGTTTTGTAGGGCCTCAGGTTAGCACGACTCTATAACAGTCTGTCAGAGAGCTCAATGACAAAACGAAAAGGCAACCCTATTGCGTGCGAGTACAATATCACCAGGGCAATTAAAAAGCGATTTAGATATTTTTTGCAACAATTTAACACAAATTGCAGTAATTCAATTAAATTGCAACAATTTAACATAAATTGCAGCAATTTAATCAACTGCAACAATTCAATCAAAACGAACTGTAAAAGTGATGAAAGATTTTGTATTGCAAGGCTTTGCAGTGCAGAAAGCGCGCTAATGAAACAACACGCATTCGCTTGCGCTCTTGGTTTCTTATTTCTTTTGATCTTCTAGAAGAAAAAAAGCTCTGGATTTTGCAACTTTTAAGGCACGTTTACCGATACGCGACGCGTGATGACGCGACTACAATTATAATGTAGGCAAATGTAGAAGGATTTCGCAGGTTTTCGCGTGAACGGTGAACAGTAAAATAAAACAAGGTGCAATTTTGCCGAGTGCCGCGTATCGGTAAACGCGCCTTTAGATGTTTATATTTTCTTGACCAGTGAGCATTGTCCTTTATTTTTACATTTTTTGCTGTTAGGCATGGTTTTCCTGAATAATTTCGTTACCATACTCATTTATTGTGTGTGTTTACATCTGAAATTCGGATTGGGCATAGTATCACTATCAAATTGTACCAATACACAGGGTTGTGAAATTTTGTTCGAGCAGTTTTTAGGTGGAAGTAAAGCCTTAAGATATCGGTTATCGATATCGGCTTTTAAATTTTAAATATATCGGTATCGGCTAAAAAAAATTCATATCGATCGAGCTTCAATCTTGACTGACGATCATTCTAAACCTGACTACTTGCAATAAACATAGTGTGTACTGACTGTTGGGTAGAACCATGCGACACTATGGACCATAACAAAATTTACAAAAATACAGATGCAAATAAAAACACTACAAGTTACAGACTTCAAGAATATTCTATTTTGTTGAAGAAATAAGTAGAGCCGATGTAACTCTTAAAGAGACATTATGGCAGGCCTTAAAAAACGTACTAAATGAACGATATAAAATCCAATTCTTCAGCGTCTTACGGTACTTAAAAAACAATTCGGTTTTTACAGCATTCATTTAGCTAGTCTCTTAAGGCCAATCAAAAAGTCTCTTTATGTGTTCATATTTTGTTAAAAGTATTTCTTAATTAACCGAAACTCTCGTAAATACACTTTGTCAATAAATGAAAACCCAGCTGGAAATGTTTATGCTATTTGATTGTCCGTTCAGTTACAACAAAATTACTATTGCAAAAAAAGGTTAAAACTGTGACTTATAAGCAGAAATAAAATAACCGGTATCTTCACTGCGAATTTTAACGTAGTACAGGATTACTTGGCGTAACCACCTCGGCGCTGAAACACCCTAGCGTTGGAAAATATCACCTTTGGTGTGATAGATGTGCTAACCCGTCGAGCAGGACCACAATGCACGACTATGGGCCGCGATTAATACGTCGTGTTATGTCACTCCAAAGAGTAGCGCAGTCTTTCAGAAGTATAGAAGATTGTCCCCACGCATCTGGTAAATGAACTGAAGTATATATATGTGAGGCAAATACTAACTTGTGCAGATTTATGCAACACGACTTCAGTGACAAATTGAAAAGTTCGCTCACAGGCAACAGCGGACAAAAAGTGAGTTTCATTCAGCCAAGTCCCCATCACATCATAGGGAAGAATTCGCTCACGAGCCTGACATACAATATTCAAAGTATTTAATAACATCAAAATAGATATTTGAGAAAATACTCTTTTATTTATTTACTAAACGTTGATCACACGCGAACAGTATCCAGCTACACGAAAATTATTTTATCGCTTGTAAAATGTCACCCGCATTGTACTAATGTCCTTCCTAAGCTTTTTTTTTCATTCGGCACAAAGGAAACACCAGGCAACATTAACGTATATACCAATATTGGCCTTACCACAACTCTATGACATTCGCCAGCATGCAATTTTCTTATTTGTATAAGCTATACGGTCTACGTGCAGGTCTTTCTTATGGTCCACTGAAAATTTACTCGCTTTTTGTGTGAGAGCCACGGATGTTATGTAGCAAGTTCGCCTAGAAGTTGCCGGTCATCTGTCTACCCCTATTAAGATGGGACACCGTCAAATGCTTTTCCTAACGACACTCAAGGAAACTGGCTTGTTATTGTCTTCTCAATCCCGAACGTCAATCAGGGAAACTGTGAATGCTAATTTTAAAGTCATTGATTTGACTCGACTGTAAGCCCGGTCATCTGATTGTAGGTGTACGACCTCTTTAAAAAATAAATACAATAACTGAGGTTATTTTCAAATCATATTGAACTGAATTGAACAGTAATCCTGTTGCTTACTACGTCATAACATACTGGCCAACAGCGAACTTCATTTTCTGTTGAAACAACAGTGAACATAAAAATACGTTCATACGAAATAGTCAAACTCACAGCTTCTAAGCAAGTTTTTAGCGTGAGAACAGCTGATTTTGCGCCATAGAAAATTAAATAAAATGCTCTGCTTGTGACTGGAAAGTATCACTAAAAATGAAGATAATTTATAAATTTGTGGAGAGGCAAACGCGAAAAAAAGTGATACATCATATTACGTCAACGCTCACATCTACAGTACATGTATCAACCATTGAAATTAGATATAAAAGTGAAAAATGCATTTCTTAGCAAAAAATCGAAAACAACCTGAACTGAAAAAACTCCACCAAGAATGTTGTAAATTACAATTTCTCCACCAAATCCTAACGCGTCGGTTCGGCCGGATACCAAGAGCTGTGTGTCGCTAGAATTAAACTGAGACCATTGAGTATATTTCCACTTTAAACAAAACATGTTCCCACTGTAACGTTCACTGAAAACCGTTTCAAATGGCCAATCAGCACTGTAAACCTGTAAAAAATAACAATCACACTTTTAAGGATTGCAGAATAGCCAACTAATACACTAGCAAAAGTTTACTGACACACCGGCAATTGAAAAAAATAAAAACTGTGGCAATACAGTATTATATAAAAACGAGCAACTTGGAATTCTCAAACATACAACAGCCTCTCAAATCTTTACCTTTACATATGCATCTTTTGAACAAGTACAAAACATCATTCCATTATGCGAAAATGACACATGAAGGACCTCGTCAACATGTTTTTCAATCTTTTTTAACATAACGCAAGGAACATTATCATAGAGTCGTTCATATTCTTTCTTCCAGCTGTGTGCTCCTGCAGCAAACATCAAATCAGATAAAAAAAATGAATTACAAACTTAAATTTGAAGAGACTGCACACAGTGCACAGTAGTCATGATCATAAAACTTTCCAAGTAAC
Source organism: Trididemnum miniatum (assembly GCA_964006365.1). Classification (NCBI taxonomy): domain Eukaryota; kingdom Metazoa; phylum Chordata; class Ascidiacea; order Aplousobranchia; family Didemnidae; genus Trididemnum; species Trididemnum miniatum. The sequence continues at coordinate 13,441,566 of OZ023234.1, read as the reverse complement.
TTCTGCATCTATCACTAATATTTTTCCATGTTTCACACTTTGATGCTGAGCAAGTCTCACACTGTTTGAGCCAAATGGCATTCTTGCAATATTACACTGAGGCAGCATTGCTATGAGCACAAAAAACTGCTGCAACATAGCTCTGTAGTCATCATTTTTGAAGCCTTCTGCACAATTTTAAGCTATGAACCTGGCCTACCAATCATAGATCAAAAACGTTTTAGGTACCGGTACCCGTCAGGGATGGGCACAGAGCCGGATAAGTGGCGGAGCTGGAGTCTAGCTGCATTTTTTACATTCGAAGCAGATTCGGATTCTAAAATTTGTTGACAAACAGGATTCCAAAGCAGATTCGGAGTCCAAGTCTTCAGACTCGGAGCAGATCCGGAGTCAGTTTTTTGTGATTTCGCCCATTTCTGTTGGCATGCACCTCGTGTCATTAAATTGTTAACAAAACCATGAAACAAAAATATATATACCTGATCGTAATGAAACATCTTCTTGTACATCAAAATCCTGCTTTAATTTTTTTTCCCATAATTTTTCACTGTCACCCACCATTCGCCAACGTGAGCAAACTTGAACTAAAAACAAATGCAGCTGATGAAAAAACTTTATAACATTGACACTAGTGAGAAATGTGTAATTGGGACACATTTCTTATTGCAAACTTACAGAAAACAAGTTAGCATATATATGCTATTTCTGTTTTTGAGATTCAGAATTCTTATTTAGCAATCACAGGGGCAGTTAAACATATTGTTTAAAATAGTGCTTTTATTTTATTGAGGTGCAAACCCAAAAAACATTCAATAAATGAAACCTACAAATTAAAAGAAACATGCTCTATGCTGTAATGACCAGTATCAAATAGGCCAACAAAAAGAGGATTTACACACTCTTAACACTGCCTTTGCAGATCTCTAGCATCTATTAACCCCTTGTGAAGAACTTCTGTCTTAATGTCAATGGTTTAGCAGAGTCAAATCATTCCTTTTTTCAGGGAGACTACAACCTATGCACCATCTAACATGTTAAGTAACTGAGGTTATTTCCAACAGAAAATTCTACAGTAATTGAAGGAGACTGCAAAGTGAGCTTATCAGCTTATGCTCTTTGAGTCGGCAGCCACCCGGAAACTATGCCAAATGCGATCAGCTCCAGCCATGAATTGAAACCGTCGCAAAGGATTTGCAACCTGTGCGCAGTACTGCTACCGGTAAGCCATGTTGCAGATATGTTCTTTATATTTACATTTTATAAACAAAATTTGTGTGTAACTTTGTGTGCCCATATAGGCTAACTTTGTGTGCCCAGCACCTGTAGCCTAATCTCGCAAATCAAATATGATTACACCAGTTGTTACACCACACGTAAAAATAATCTTAACAAGACTTACCAGCGTTGGCCAAATCTTTGCCACTCAGCCTTTTAAAAATTACCATCAATACATATTCAGGAAGGTACACCCATGACAAAGCAGAAGTCTGTAATATACGCTGACATCCTAATATGTCCTCATCATTTGAATTTTCAACTTCATCAAAAAACTGTTTCAAACCCAAACCTTTTGTGTTTGAATTTCCTTTTGTATCAGTAATCTCAGACATCTAGATCCAATGTCAAAACTACAGTGAGAGTAGTACAACTTACACAGTTATCGATACACTAGCTTTTTTTATCCTCATCATACACTGCCAAGTACCAACTAGAGCCTAGACTACTGCAAACAAAATAAATCAAGAGTAGTCTAAGCATGATCTGTTATTTCCATAACTACGCTAGCCCATTTGAAAGTGTAAAGAAAGTGTTCTTTTTCGCTTAAAAAGGTTAGACTAATGGAATCGCATTGCACCCACCCAGCACCTGCCCACTGGTAAACCAAAGATAATTACCGTTAACGGGGGAGGCACAATCGGCGGGGTCACCTTGATCTGTGGGGTGACTTTGATCACTGTCAATACAATGACAAAAAGGAGAAAAATTGAAAGTAGAACAGAAGTCAAATCTGAAGTTTGAGATTTAATTTAGACTGAAACCTTTTATTGGCACAAAACCTTAAGGCTGACATGGTTTTAAAATGCCGAGTCTGACCAACCACAGCCAAATATAAAGCAAAATTCTTTACCATATCAGTGGTAACACTTGAACATATTGACTGGCTGAGATTGTTTAAGATAAGATTGCACGAAGTCATACACTTGTGCCACCATTATCTCAAACAACTCCCTTCGTATTAACTGCCTTTAGCAACTCCTTCACGTTCACACCAGCCCGTAGAGTCTACACTGCAACCGATGTTGCCAGATTATTTTTATTTTTTTCAGCCCAATCAGTGACAAAACTAGCCCACAACCAGCCCAGTCTGTCAGTCAATATTTTATTATTTTGGCATACACAAAAAGGGGCACATAAAGATACTTGCAATGTACTGTACCATGTGAAACCACAATTTGATGTACACTGTGGATGAAGCGAAAGAGCAGAGCTCACCAGATCAGCTTTACCCACAATCTTACCTCCCACTTGGTAGCGTTGCGTAGTGGTTCGGAGCGTCGTTTTTACGACGACCATGATCGCAAGGTTGATGGTTCACCTCCCAACCTAGTCTCGTTGTTACGTCATTGGATAAGATGCTTCACGATGATTATCTCTGCTTGGTGGAATCTGGCAAGCAGCAAATTAATGAAGTCAGAAGAAAATTCAAGCGGAAAACTTGGAAACAAAGGCAACTCCTAAGCGAGTCTGGATTCATCCTACGCATAGCGCCTCAGTCGCTTTCTCGTGATAGGAGGATAAAGATGAAGAAATCAATCAATCAATCAACTTGATACATAAAAGAAACAAAGAAACGAACAAAGCAGCAGTATACTGTACAAAGCACAAATTAGCAAGAAAAAAAATAATATAAATAATTTAGCAAGCTGCATGAGCAGCAAAAGTTATGCGTGTTGCCCCAGCCCTGCAGACACAAATGACCGCAATTCAGCAGCAAAGATAGATGAGCGAGTAGCACTCTAGTAGTACCACTCACTCATCCACCCCCGCCACCAAACTGCAACCATCCACGCCCACCAGACCAAAACAACATATACAACCCCGACAGCATCAAGTACGCCATAACAGATCAAATTAATAGCGCAAACAATCAAGTTGTCAAGTAATATTAAGTTCTCGACGAAGATTACCAGCGTGAAGTTGCTACGCAGTTTGCAACGTACTGTAATAATTACACAGTAAATACTATTGAGAAAAGCAATAAAAAATAATAATCATAATAATAAGTAGTGGAGAAATAAAGAAACGCTATATACAAGATTAATGCTGACAATATGCTTCCTTGCCGAAAGTCATCAATTGCATGAAAAAATAACTATGAGAAAGATTTTAGGGTAGACGGCATTTTATTCCAAAGTAGGACCCCCATAAATTTAAGTGACTTTTTACCAGAATTTGTTTTCACAGAATCAAGAAAATAATTTTTGTTTGATTTGCTTCTAGTGTTGTAATTATGTACTTGATCAAGTGATGAAAAGTAGCTTTCAAAAATTTGAGGTAATGCTTTCATACTGCTGAGATACATAAACTTTCCTAATTCGTACTTGTAGATATCGTATTATATTTGAAATACAAACTGTTGTTCTTAATTTTGCCCTTCCATGTAGATTTACTGATAATTTTTAATACCTTGTTTTGGAGAATTTGAATCGGTTTTTTCCTAGTTTGAGATGCACAACCCCAGCCAAGAATGCCATATAGTAAGTGTGAATAAAAGAAGACATAATACAAAGCAATCAAATTTTCGTGGTTGAGATAATGGCGCATTTTCGCAATAATACCAACTGCAATTTTTTTTCTGGATACTGAATATGTGGCTCCCACGTGAGGTTTTCATGTAGTATTATTCCAAGATATTTGGCTGATTGGCATTTTCGAAGTTCAATTCCTTTTATTGTAAGAGTAAATTTACACAATTGGGAACTATTAGTTTTAGGTTTTATGAGTAGATATTTTGTTTTTGCATAATTTGAAGTTAACTTGTTGGCATTTAATCATGTTTCTACTTTTAGCAATTCAGAATTAACTTTGTTGTGTAGGGCTATTAAATTTTCATCAGATAGAAGCAGCGCTGTTTCGTCAGCAAATAGTCGTGTTTCAAAATTTGATGCATTTGGCAGATCATTGACATACCGTAAAACCTCTATTTGAGCGCCACCTCTATTTGAACGCCCTCTCATAGACCGCCTCTTTTAAGAAAGGGTTGAAAAATAGAGCGTCTCCCTCTAATTGAACGCCACTTTTAGCAGTGGAACCGTATTAGCAGGTCCCCACTGGTAATTATAAAATTGATTAAGTTTTCACAATCTAGCAGTTAAAGCAGCCATTTGAAAGATAACTACCAACCATCACCTAGATTCGAACTCATTTTCCAAATTAGCATTATTTCGTGAGAACTTCAAGTTTGAACTGAAGTGAGAACTGAAGTGGATAGTCGATGCTTGGGATCAGCTATCGAAGGATCTGATCATCAAATCGTTCAAGGGATGCGGATTGACTAACAATCTAGACGGCTCGGAGGATTGCAAGATCCACTGTTTCAGGTTAGACGGCCTGGTCTGATTCAAATATTTTACTATTAAGCCTTGTCTACACTTGGCGTAAAATCGTTAGCGAAGCGTAAAATTCTTTGTTTATTTAAGTTAGTTGGAAAAACGCTAGCGCGAATGTGCTGGCACGCTCAACGCGGAATCTTCAGCGTAACGCTCAGCGTCTAGCATGCTCTGATCCTGAGGTAACTGTCAAGTCTTAGCCTAGGCTAGTTGAAAAATAGTGTTTTGGGACTCCTGCGTTATTTGCTTGGACACGATTCCATGTTTATGGAAAAGACTAGACCTAGACTTGGCGTTACCTAGGTTTATGAGCATATCAGTGCCAAGTCATATGTAGCCCTATCCAGGTTAGTCTGCAGTGCCATACAAAACCAGAAAACTTTTTTCAATTCTTTAGGCTAATGTATAATTCATTGGTAGATGCAGGGTCTCAGCCCCGCTAAATTTTAATTATGATGATGCCGTTACATACCGGTAGTTTAGTAAGCTATGTGCAGATAAATAGGCTTCTGGAACTGAATGATGGTTAAATATTCTTGGCAGTGGCGTACGCAGGGGGGGGGGGCTCCTATGCGCGCGCCCCCCCCTTTGGAAAAATCAGAAACTGAACTAATTTATGAAGATCATTTGTCAAGAGCATCATATTTGCAACCATCAAATAAAACTTCAAAAGTAGGCTATGCAACAGGGTGAATTTCCCCATCCAGAGGAAATTTTGTATTTGCAAGGGGAAATTCTATTTTAGGGTTTGTGTACGAATTACGAATATTTTAAGCTTCTTATACCGCAGTTGCGTCCAATCCTTTGTTTATTAATTTTTTGCGAAAAACTATTAATGCAGTCGTTCATATCCAAGATCATTCACTAGTCACTAGATTTAGGCTACGTTTACATGAGACTTCATTTTGCCCGAAACGAAAAAAACACATTTCGGTAAGGTCTGCAAACAATGGATGACTTGTGTTCACACGAGCGCACCGAAATGAAATCTTTTTTTTTCCGATTTTCATTTCTGTCTTCAGGACAGAAATGAAAATTCGTTTCGGGGGTGTGTAAAGCGTGTGAACGCAAGCGACATGGAAGTAATCCGAAAGGAAAGTATGTCAGCAATATAAAGACTATTACTAGTTATCATGATGCAGTAGTGTGTGTAGGCTAGTAAGAAGGAGGTGACGTAAGCTATCTACATTATGCTGTGGCGTAACTATTAGGCAAGTTCATAGTCTAGCGTAAGCTATTAAAAGCTTATTGGGATTGCGCTTAACACCTAGCTGTTCATCACTTTTGCTGGCTGCTTGAGGGTAGACTACAAGTGCACTGTCTGTAGTAGTTTATTGGTAAGGGTTTAGGGAAACCTTGGTTAGAGCGTGTGCAAATGAAGCGCTATAGATTTTCAACGTCAGGTGTTTAGTGACTAGTACTGTCACCTTGAGTTGATAGTCAGGCAACAGGTTAATTCACTCTCGTTAAGCAACTGGTTACCAGTATGTTATGAAATGATAAACTCAGCAAGCATATTCATGATTTCTTCTTCTTGCTTGCGAAGTTTTAAAAACAATTTCACCATTAATTGCGCGTGCAATTGATGCAAAGCCAAATAAGCTAACATCATGCACGGTACAAGCGCTAGCAATTCTACGTCTAATCAAAACTGAAAATGATGACATCATAATCAAAACTGAAATGATGACATCATGGAAGCAGACCGCAGTATTTATAGTTCCGTTGCTTTCGGGGTGAAATGAAACACAAGGAAAAATCCCGCGCAAACCGGTTCAAACCAGTATTTTCATTTCGCCTTGTTTTCATTCCCGGCCTCATGTAAACGTAGCCTTAGTCAAACACAGATTTTGCGCTTTTTGTGTAACAAAAATCATTTTTAATGGCAATATAACATTTGCTATTCTTCTTAAAAAACTTATTTTAATCAAATTAACAAGAAATAAATTGCCAGATTTAACTTAGCGCTTTACTTTTAAAATGAAGAGAACAATCACTGATTTTTTTGTCTGCAACCTAAAAAAAAGACAGCCCAACCCGCTCAGTCTTCGACAGCTGCCCAACCCGCTCAATCTTCGACAGTTGCAACGCAGCAACCAACAACATCAACCAGTGCTGCACCAGTGGAACCAACCCATATTGAGAATGACAGCCCGAGTTATGACGTTGGTGCTGTCGAGTGGTCGAAGATGTCTGACATGGAAAAAGTGTGCTTTCTTACGAAGCCGTGGTGTCCGCCTACAGGTTTTCAATGGCCATACACCGAACGCAAAGACCGGGGCAATATTAGACAAAGATATCTTGGTCCTCAACATTTTGCCGGAAAATACGACATGTTTTCGTACTCCTTGTCCAAAAAGGGGATTTTTTGCCGTCCCTGCGCCATTTTTGCGCCCGACGAAGTTGGAGGAGTGAGGCTTAACCGCATGGTGAAAACCCCATTACAAAAATATGACCATTTGACTGGAAGTAATGGGTATATGACAGAGCATCTCTCAAAGAAGTTTCATGAAGATAGCTTGTCGAAGGCGAATGCTTTTGTAGTCCTTGTTCAAAGCAATGCAGGAGATGTTGAACAACAAGCAAATATAGGAGCTGCAAAGAAACGTGAAAAGAACCGAAGGGCACTTGAACGCATCGTTTCTTCAATCGAGTTTTTGGGGCGATTGGGCCTTGCTTTGCGAGGACATCGTGACTCTGGTGACTTACTGATGCCTCAATCAAATTCATCAGAGATAGATTACACGCAAGGAAATTTTCGAGCAACTTTGCAATTCATGGCATCTTGCAACGATAAAGTTATTTACGAGCATATTAGCACCGCTGGGAGAAATTCCACCTACATCTCACCCAGGATACAAAACGATCTTTTAGAAGCTATTGGTGTATTTTTTCAAAAGCGTATTGTCCACGAAGTTAAAGAAGCACGATTTTTTTCCCTGCTTGCTGATGAAACGACGGACGTATCGATTAAAGAGCAATTGACTATTTGTCTTAGATACGTGAGAGATGACAGTATCTGCGAGCGCTTTTTTGCATTTCGGGAAGCTACCGATTTGACTGGAGGAGGGCTAGCGGCACAGCTTTTAGCAACATTGACGGATGCCGGTATACCTGTTAGCGGCATGGTAGGTCAGGGTTACGATGGAGCTGCAGCCATGTCTTGCCACAAAAGTGGCGTACAAAAGCACATCCGTGAAAGATGTCCCGCAGCAATGTACGTGCATTGCATATCACATTGCTTGAATCTTTGCTTGATGAAGGCAGGTCAGGTGACCGGCATAAAAAAAGCAGTTACCCTGATGCATGAAATTGCCGTATTCTACCAGGATTCGAACAAGCGGACCAAAAATCTTCAAGAAGCCATCGAACAGAAATGTAAGGAGTCCGGAAGAAGTCGTCTAAAGAATCACTGCGCTACTCGATGGGTTGAAAAACAAGAGGCAGTGCGTGTCTTCAAACAACTTTTGCCAGCTCTTTGGATGTCTTTAGATGACATTGCGTCATGGCCTGGTAATGCAAGCGGTAAAGCATCGTTGTTTACTTCATCTCTAAACGGTGAATTTGCTGTGGCTCTTCACATTCTCACGTCAGTTTTGGAAGTCACCAAACCCCTTTCTGTACGATTACAAGAAGTGGCTCAAGATATTCACCACGCATGCGAGAGTGTTCGTGACTGCATTACCACATTACAACAAATGCGCACTGACGAGACGTTCAAGAAGATTTTCGAAGCAGCAGAGGAGCAGCACGGAGAAAGAATAGAGATGTCAAGAATAAACGCTCGTCAAACCAACCGTGAAAACCATCCGGCTCAAAACGCTGAGGAATACTATCGACGATCGATGTACTTTCCGTACTTAGACGTCTGTTTGGAGCAACTGCGCGAAAGATTTACCTCGCAGTCTGTGATTGCATATGCCCTAAGTAGCTTGCTGCCTTCGTTCGTTAGTGAAGCCGATGCGAGAAGCCTCAGAGCCTCCGTTCAGGCGTACGATTGTTTTATTGAAGGAGGGAGTGATGGCTTCGAGGCTGAATTAATGCGGTGGCAAGCTTACTGGGCACGTCAACCTGCCGAACAACGTTCAGGGAAGGTCCTTGATGCTCTCAAAGTAGCAAGAAAATTAAAGGTGTATCCCATAATAGAAACTCTGCTTCACATCTTCGCAACACTGCCTGTCACAACCGCATCTGGTGAACGATCATTCAGTGCCCTCAAACTGATCAAGACCTATTTGCGGTCAAGAATGAAGGAAGATCGTCTCTACTCCTTGGCGCATTTATATATAAACAGAGACATTAATCTCGACCATGACCAAGTCATCGATCAATTTGCGAAAAGCAATCGACGGTTAAATTTAAAATAACTTGGTTTCTTTTCTTGATTGAGTGACTTCGTTCTTATGATGGCTATCTCCTTTCTGAAACTGCTATCGATTCGTCTTAGGCTTGTATTCTTTTCTTTTTGCGGTACAAATTAGTTTTCTATTTTATTTTCGTTTTTGCAGCACCGACCTAGCTTATTAAATTCCAGACAAACCTGGTTTCAGAATGCCTTAAAAACATGTACATGAGAGCGTAATTTTATACTATTTTCAGGGACAAGTCTTCCAAATCTTGAGTAGGATAAGAGTAGGTTTGACACTAATTCAAAAAATAGGAATTCCTAATTATCGCGTCGCTCGCGCCCCCCCCTTAAAAAAATGCTGCGTACGCCACTGATTCTTGGTATGTAGCCCTGTCCAGTGAATTACAGTGCCAATTGTACTGTAAGCGACCAGATAGTTCTTTTAAAGATTGGTTTTTGATTGAAATATGTGTATTAATAGGTTTATAGTGAATCAGTACGGGTACCGTTGCTTATAGCCTAACCGATTTGTTTTTGTTTTGCAGTTTGGTATCAGTAGGTTTTTTAAGCAGTTGGTCTACAGATAAAAATAGACAAGTCAGACAATTTTAACAGAAACCATACCCTTGGAATGAGACTTAAAGCTTATTGATAGCAGCTTGACAATATTCTACCCAATTCTATGGAGTTTATCCAATGCTAGTTAGCAGCAGCCTCAACACAAATTTTTAAAAATATGTTTGGAGGAATGTTGCTGAAAAACAAGGATCAGAGAAAAGTAAGTATATATTTACCAATCTGCTTTCAGTAATCCAAAGCTTTTCCTCATTATGTCTCATATTTAAGTTTTCAAGCTTGTCTCTGTGTAAGTGACTTACAGTTACACAGCAAATTGGTAAGCTAGCATAATGATGCATCGGTATGTAAATTTTGGCACAGTTTTCGCAGTATTGAGCCAGCAGCTCTGTAACTGCTTTACGAGTTTATCAATGCTATTTTGGGTATATTGCAGTTTTGCTAGCAAAGTTTTATGAGTTTGTTTTTAGATGAGATTATGCAAGATGCTGTGGAAAAACGTTAAGGAAAAGAAAATCTGAAAACAAGAGTACCAAGTCATTTTGCAAAACTGGCTGATGATATTTAACAGCAAGCTGCTATTTAAATGATCAAACAACTGATTTGTCGTTTAATTTGCAATATACGCTTTTGTTAATATAAACATGCAGAGTAGTGCTGCTGTTGTATTCCAAGACTAGTACAGTAGTAGGATGAGCACAATGTTTCAAAAGTGTGTAAATTTTTGAGAAAGGTTGACCAGCACTGTAGTAGTAGTAGGATTTTTTATTTTTAACCATAAAACAACGTCATCGTCAACACAAAAAACAGCTTGGTTAAAAATAAGGAAACAGCGACAAAACGTTATACGTTGAACATGCTCAAGATAAAAATATAGAACTAAAGCGTTTAAAAAAAAATTAGCACGGTCACTGGTCTAGTCTACTGCTTAAAACGTCGATATACAGAAGCATTGGCTTTCAAAATTGCAACATAGAAGCGTTTTAGTTTGTTTTGTTGTTTTTTTTGGTAGGCCCAAGTATTGCATTTGGTTGGTTATTTAGTTTTTTATGATTCCATGAATTAGATTTTTATTGCGAAGTTTGCATGGAATGATTTATCTCTTGAATTGGCAAGGTCACCTCTGGTCATTCATTACAGTAACTTAGTAGTAGTAGCGCATAAAGGACTCAGTGATGTCATAATAACCAAGCAGGTCAGGAAACAAAAATCAGCGTGAAAATGACGTTGGCTGCGCCGACTGCTTTTTGCAAGTGTAGACAGATTTTACGCTGAGCGATCTGCGTAGAAATATTTTTACGCCAAGTGTAGACGAGGCTTTAACCGATCAGATGGCCGAGTGAATAGAGCGTCTGCTTCAGGATCAGTAGACTTGGGGTTCGATTCCGAGTCGGTTCAAATCAATGACCTAAAAATTGGCAAGCGAAGTCGATTTCCAATTTTTTGTTCAATATCGTAACTTTCGAACTCGCTCCAAACCACTTCGGTATAAATTAGCGACTTTCATCCATTTAAAGAAGGAAGTGGTTGTTTTTACGGACCCGTAACATTCGTCTCTTTGGTTTATTTTATTACTTCGTCATGCTCTCGTATAATCGGGAAGAGCGCGAAGGGATAATAAAAGAAAGAAAGAGCTTATTTGTACGGGCCCGTGCCAATAGCCACGGCCATTAACGAAACCGAATAACCGCAGGAATGATTATGCGAGTTGGCACAATTTCAATTTTCGACTAAAACCCGCCACAGTGCACATTCTAATTTAGAGCTGCAAAACAAAAGTAGTAAGTCTTATATCACATTAATTGTTTGCTATTCACGTGATGCTTTTAAAATTGAAAATGTTTCGAGCCAAGGAGGAAAAAATGCGCACAGCCACGACCGGATTTAGACAGTTAAAGGCCCTAGACTGTTTAATGAATGAGGCCCTGGTGATCAGCGATCAGACTTATCTCTGCGTACATAAAGGTCTTAATGGTCGATTTCCAAAAAAAGAAAAAGTCGTGATGATCGATGCCCCTCCCCCCTCCCAAAAAAAATGTTTTAGCTGTTCGTGACGAGGCCCCTTATTTCTTTCGAAGCCCTAGGCTGCAGGCCTGCCCAGCCTGTATAGGTAAATCCGACCCTGCGCACAACCATATTTCAATACCGCTTCAAAACGTAATATTTCGTCTCTACAAATGAACCATGCTAAACTTGCTATAGCCTAATTTTTTTTAGAAATCGAAACCGGAAATGATCGCTTGTAGAAGCCGAGCCTGTACTCTGAACCGCTAAAGCGACTCTTTTTAGATCAGAAGCGTGACGATTCGAAAAACAAATTTTTTGCGTAGGTTACCGATAATATAGGCTACCATTTGTTATGTTACAGCTCTACCCTAAACAACCATAAAAAATCAACTTCAGCCTTCAGTGATCTGTTTTCAGCTGTAATATGTTTTATCGTATTTTTGTATTGTTTTAAAAACCGATGAAATATAAGTCTTTAAGCCAGTATTAGCAGAATGTTGCTCACTCTAGTCTAATATCAAAAACGCAAGAAATTAAGCGTTTTTCGAAACATTGAATTTCGTTGTCGCTTTTAGGAGAGGGTTTATGTCTTCGAAGCTTTTTGTCTGACACTTGTCAAGAATTCTCAAGTTCTGTACCACCAACCAAATTTCGTTATCATTTTATGCAAAAGCAATTAGATGCAGGCATGCAGCTTTGCTTTTGGATGTATTGCATGCAGGGCCGGATTTAGACAATGAGAGGCCCTAAGCTTTAAGCTATTTGATCAATGAGGCCTTAGCAGTCATAGGGGCAGCGATGGCGGAAGCATTTCTAAAGTGGGGGGGCCCAAAACCAATGACCAGATTTTCTTCACCTACAACCAGGGCCGGCAGTGGCGTAGCGAGATATTTCAAAAGGGGTGTGGTGGGGGGGGGGCATAATTTCACTTTTTTTTTAGCGTATTTTTTTTTGGCAGAACTAATTTGAAGCTGATTAGGAACCGAGAAAAGCTCTAGGGGAGTCCGGGGGCATGCTCTCCCGGAAATTTTTTGAAAATTTACATGCTGTAATGGCTATTTTGGTGCATTTTGAATAATTTTCAGACAAATTTTGTTTAAATTTTTTTACCCTAATTCTGAGAGCTTAGCCGAATATGATACATTTTGTTCGCACATTATGCGTGCTTAAGGCGTAAGGCTTATAGCTAGGGCCATTTTTTTTTTTTGACCTAAAGAAATATATTTTTGACTTTATTTTAGTAAAATTTTGACTTTATTTTGACTTAACCGCTTCCACGTATTATTTATGTCTTGTTGCACTTTATTAATTTATTATGTTTTATAATCTGCAATTTACATAAGTTTTTAAAGAAAAAGGTAGCCTACTTGGAACATTTTCTCAATTACTCAGTGTTGAAGCTAATGCAACAAAGCGACGCATGACGTTAAAACCTAGGATAACGAGCCATTGTGTGTACCGGTATCAATTAGTGTGTAATACAAAAATTGCGTTGCTATCGCAACTGTACTGTACACTAACAGTATGTCTATGATTTTTTTAACGAAAGCCAGGGAGTCGAACCGTTTAAAATATCGCTCCGGTTCAGGTTCAAGAAATTTCATTTTTAACGGTTCAGTTCCGGTTCAGGTTCAAGACTTTTTTAAAATTTGGGTTCAGGTTCGGTTCGGGTTCAGTTGCACCAAAATTTAAAGGTTCGGGTTCGGTTCGGGTTAATCGAAACCAAATTTTTAAGGTTCAGGTTCGGTTCAGGTTCACTAAATCCAAATTTTTAAGGTTCAGGTTCGTTTCGGGTTCACCAAAAAAAGCGGTTTTTACCGGTTCAGGTTTGGGTTCACTTCAAAATCTTTAATTTGGCCAAAAACTAAATTAGGGTCTTATGCCATTAAAATAACGAAATATAAATTGCATGCCCAAATCAATTAAGGTTAAATAATAAGGTAAAAATTCATTAAATTTTGAAAAGCAAAAAGAATGTTGCAAAGGTTGGAATAGGTCAGTGCTTTATCGTTCTGATGATGTTGGTCGTCAGTACCAACGAAACGTCAACAAATAAAAAACCTGACTAGATTTAGTTGAGGTTATTGTAAAGTTACCGGAAGAACGAGAAAAACTCCAAGTAGGCTAAGCAGAAAGAATGTTACGCATCGCAGCACACGTCTAGAGATTTTTATTAATATGTTTTAAGAATCAGCTCAGGTTCAAACATTGTTACTAAACGATTTCTGTTCACGTTTATGTCCACAAAATAATATAGGTTCCAGAGGCGTAGCTTAGGGGGGGCAGTGGGGTACATATGTCCCCGGGCGCCAAGGTGCAGGGGCGCCAAAATGGAACTTGCAGAAATTTCACAAGGGTAAAAAACCAATTTCAAGCAAGATTGGTCCGGAGTAACGCTGACCTGCTTTAGCTTCCGTCAAACAAAACAAGTCGATTCATCATTGATGTCGTAACAATCCTGCGTATTGTTTTCCATTCATGTTGCAGTGAACAAGCACCGGTAAACAGTGGCGTAACAAGGGGTGGGGGGGGCGAAAGGGGTGCCCATTGCTGCTTTTCAATTTTTTTTATTAAAAGAAATGGATGGACCATATAGGCGCACGCTGGGGGTGCCACGGTGCCATGGCCCCACCTTTGGCCCTGGCGTTGTAGATACCGATACGTGTTGTTAAAATTTCAAACACCGGTGTGTCCTTTTTCGACAAAAAAGCTTTGCTAAAATGAGTGTTTTTCTTGCAAAAATTCGTTGGAGGCTGGGGGCTCTGCCCCCAGACCCCCTTACCCTCCGGCGGCTGGGGGTTTTGCCCCCAGACCCTCGCTTGTGGCTTCCCTTTGCCAAATCCTGAATGAGTCTCACTGATCTCTCCACTCTTCTTGGTTTCTTGCTTTGTTAATCTTTCTCCTTCGTTGTTCTTTTCCAAACCGCGATTTATTAGCAACTTGAATGACACACCAAAATTGACTGTCATTTTTATAATTTGTGCAAAATTCAGAGAGAAAGCAGGGGCGCAGAATTCCTTTTTGCCCCAGGGCGCAGGGTGCCCTAGCTACGCCACTGATAGGTTCGGGTCAGCGACATGGCCTTTATCAGCGACACGGTCTGGCGGTACCGCGCGCATATGACAGATCCTACGTGTCGGGTTGGATTCGCGGCTGGAGCCGATCGCATTTGACATGTAGGTTGTATAACGGGTGGCTGCTGACTGGAAGAGCGTAAGCTCACATCGCAGTCTCCTTCAATTACTGTTGAATTTTCAGATCAATATAATTTGAAAATAACCTGAGTTATTTATTTATTTATTCACTTGCATAAAATTTTAAAGGTTCGGGTTCGGTTCAGGTTCAATGATCTCAAATTTAAACGGTTCAGGTTCGGTTCGGGTTCACCAAAAAAAAGCGGTTTTTACCGGTTCGCGGTTCAGGTTCGGGTTCGGTTCGACTCCCTGACGAAAGCCACGCAGTATAATTACAAGGACGTTTTATTGTAATACAGCATCATATATTTTTTTACGTTCTTGACATCAAAATTTCTGTTTTTTCTCAGTAATTTATTGAGCATAGAAAACGACATCTCAACAGCAGCAGAGGCTGGCTGGGCTTTTTGCAATAGTGCGTAGCTTGTTGGGTCAATTGTCAAGTTGGTACAGTTTATTATTGTTTCTACTGTAAATCAGAGTTGGATAGTCGTTTGTTAATGTAGTCTTTAATTGTGCAAGGATCATCACCGAATTGCATACTCTTCAGCAGTCCGTATGCTTTGGTTATTGTGCAGGCACTTCCTTCTAAGAACTCTACGTTGGCTGCTAGAGTCCGGTATTCATTTATTTTAACCAAGTCCGACACCAAACCTTCCACATTGATAGCGTCTTTTGCTCTGCTGACTAAGAGGCCTGCACTAGTCCAATTGTTGACGATGGTACGAACAGCTGGAAGGTTCTCACTATAATATAAGGCAGCTCTAAGCCAAGTTGCCATCTTGTAATTACAGGGTCAGGAGGAGATGGCAGACCAGCATCATGAAAATCTTTCTTGCGATCTTTGTTTTTGATTGTTGCTGCCTTGATCCTTGCTATTACTTCATCAATATTTTTAAAATGAGCACGCACACGCATAGCGCAGTTATGCAGTAAGTGCACAACGCAGGTGACATACATCAAAGAAGGGTATAATTCCTTTAATGTGTTTCCAGCCGAAGATATGTACCGAGCAGCATCAGTCAAGAACAATGAAAAATTCTCGCGTTTTATTAATCAAAATTTTGACTTTATGCAAAATTTTGACTTTATTTTGACTTATAAAATCTACCAAAACAGACTCCTGAACACCTGAAACGAACGTTAGTACACATTTGATGATGTAACAAGGTCCTGAAAAAATTTTGACTTGATTGACTTTAGCGGGCCCTACTTATAGCTATCGAAGAGGTTCGACATTGTAGAAAAACTCTATGCATCAAAAACATTTTTGAAAATGGCTGGTGGGAAGATGCATATCCCTCATCCTACCCCTGTGGATTCGCCCCTGGCCATAAGCTACAGAAACCACCAAAAGAATCTGGCATATTTCAGTGACTTGGCACCATTAGTATTGTTCTTTTTTACTAAAAGGCAGAGTCAAAAGGGGGGGGGGGGCATGGCGCAATGACCCCGCCCTAAATACGCTTCTGTTGGGCGGATTTGGACAATGAGAGGCCCTAGGCTATTTGATCACACTGATTGGAAGAGCAAAAAAAAGTCTTCACGTCCTCAGATGTCCTGTTTTCACCAAAAATATCGGTATAGTGAAGAGCAAAAAAAAGGTAGCCTATACACGTCCTCAGATGCTCTGTTTTCCCGTGAAAGTATCGGTGAAGAAAAAAAAAAAGGTCTTCATTGTTCGTGGTGAAGCCCCCCATTTTCACCGAGGCCCAAGGTTTCAGCCTGCTTAGCTTATACACAGGGTTACCTCAGGTCCACACCAAAAAAATAAGCACGCTGCTGTTGCGACGACAGAGTAGCAATTAAGTTATCAAAACGTCCGCATATTTCTATTTTTTCCGCTAGAAATTGGTGAAGACCAAAAAAAAAGGTCTTCACGTCCGCAGATTCCTATTTTTTCCGATGGTTCAACAACTTTTAAAATGAACATTATGACATGATTAAGGAATGCTTCTGTTGGTCTTTAGTCAAGCTCTGTAGCCCTCTGAAAACAGTCCTGTACTGGGCCATGGCCCACAATTTAAGAACCACTGGACTAAGAAATTAAAACAAATTTCAAAATGCTAAAATTACCTAATGAACGAAAAATAAACATATTTTTCTTTCGTTTTTTCGTTCATTTAAATAAAAAAGCATTTGAACTAAGACATATTAAGCACGAGATTTAAAAATAAGCAAGTTTCTTAGAAATAAGCACATTCACGTTTTGTAAGACATTGCCCTTAAAAATAAGCACAAATCTTAGAAATAAGCACGAAATGGTAACCCTGCCTATACGTAAATCCTGCCCTATGCTTACAATCCACATATAGCCTGTCCACATGTGACATGTCCAATTTATGTGGGCATTTTTTCAAGCGTATTTTTTTGGCAGAACCAATTTGAAGCTGATTGAGAAACAAGGAATGCACTAGGGATGTCCGCGGGCATGCTCCCTCAGAAAAATGTGAAAACTTACATGCTGTAATGACTGTTTTAGTGCTTTTTCAATAATTTTCAGGCAAATTTTGTTTAAATATTTGACCCTAATTGTTAGTGCTTGGCCAAAAATGATGCATTTTGTTCGCAAATTTTCGATTATGCGTGTTTAACGCATATTGCTATCGAAGAGGTTCGAAATTATGGAAAAGTTGTATACATCAAAAACATCTTAAAAAATGGCTGGTGGGGCATGCATACCCCTCGTTGTACCCCCCTGGAGACACCCCTGGCCATAAGCTACAGAAATCATCAAGTGATTTTATTTCTTCATCTTTCGAGAAAGTGGCGGAGGCGCTATGCGTAGGATGAATCCAGACTCGCTTATGAGTTGCCTTTGTTTCCGAGTTTTTCGGTTGAATTTTGCTTCTGACTTCTTTAATTTGCTGCTTGCCAGATTCCACCAAGCAGAGATAATCATCGTGCAGCATCTTATCCAATGACGCAACAACGAGACTAGGTTGGTAGTTGCACCATTAACCTTGCGATCATGGTCGTCGTAAAAACGATGCTCCGAACCACTGCGCCACGCTGCCGACATACTTCAGTCACTTGGCACGACTGGCATGTTTCAGTGTGGCATATTTCAGTCACTTGGCACCATTGATTTTGTTCTTTTTTACTAAAAGGCGGAGTCAAAAAGGGGGGCCATGGCACAATGCCCCCCCTAAATACGCTCCTGCAGCCCCACATCAAAAAAAATAATACAAAAACAAATAAAAAAATAGATTAAAGAAGTAAAAGATAAATACACGAATAATAACTGAAGATAAAAAATAATGCGAAACTTACGAATCGGTAGTTTTAAGCACTTAACCAATCATTCAGCCAGATCGATGGCCTTCTATTATTTAGTGTAACTAAGGTTGCGCAATCGATTAGTATATTTTCATACCCTGCCATAAGCTGCACGAGCTTGTTAAAACTGGGGGGGGGGGGGGGCAACCTAAGGGCCAGACCAAAATCTGGGGGGGCCATGGCCCCCCCTTAGAATCGTCACTGGTTTAAACCTCTACCGTTTTTGCATTTACAGTAGTAAACATTTAACCTAATTCAAAATTGTGTCCTCCTACCAAAACTTTCTGGATCCACTCCTGGCTTGAAAAAGCACGCATAAATCGAAAATGTGCGAACAAAATGCATCAGATTTGGTGAAGGACTTCGAATGAGAGGCAAAAAGTTTGATCAAAATTTGTTCAAAAAGCACTAAAAAGGCCATTACACTATGTAAAATTTTAAAAATTTTCCCGGAGAGCATGCCCCCAGACCCCTAGAGTCGTTTTTTCCTCAATTTGCTTCAAATTTACTCTGCCGAAAAAACATACGCGAATAGGCCATAAGATGTAACAATTTGGTGCCCTCCCTAAAAAAACTTTGAACACGTCTCTGACATGAAACATTGACGCTCTGTTCCGGGTCTAAACGTCTGACAGAACAGATTTTAATTGCGCACAAATAACGAAATTACACAAACAAATAATAGAACTTGATAATTGTGCAGGAGACTGCGAAGTTACCTAAAGTACTTTGATCTTCAAGTCAAGCAGTTTCCAACATATTTGATAATTAGTTTACCGGGGTCATTTTCACACGAACTCTTACGCAGATCTCGGGAAAGTCAATCAAACAACCACAGAATTTTGAAATGTATATAAATGGAAGCTTAAGCTACAGTGGTTGTAGGATTAAACAAAAAAAAATAAATAAAATAAACAGCGTATGCAATTTGATGCAAGACTAACATAACGTCTTTGTATCTAGTTAATACTCAACCTAATTCAAATCTGCATTCCCCCACCAAAATTTTCTGGATCCGTTCCAGCTGTTGGGTAAGATTTTTTAAACTTTAGTCCCCCCCCCAATTGAAAATCCTGGCTACGCCTATGCCCCCACCCCACAAACAAAATTTTAAAGAAGACATCTCTGGATGTAAGCTCTTTCCTGGATTTCAATTTCGTTGGTAGGCCTATCAAGTTTGTAATACATTCATATAAAGGCAATATTGTAGAAATAAACGCGTAAATTAGGGCCCCCCTAAAAAAAAAGGGCAGGGCCCCTCCAGCCCTTCCCCTTCCCCAGTTCCGCCACCTATGCATAGGCGGCCTGATCACGAACAACTAAGACCTTTTTTTATTGTTTGGATATCAACCATCAATATCTTTTATAAACTACAAAGGTGTGGATGGTCCATCTCCAAAAAAGAAAAAAAGTCTTACTTGTTCGTGACCATGATCCTATTTCTCCGAGGCCCAAGGCTTCAGCCAGCCTAGCCTATAGGTAAACCCGGCCCTGGTTGCATGCGATTATACCAAGGCTAATTATTGCAATAGAGTATACTACTATTGTAACGTATAGTCCAACTGTATATCTGATTCCAGTGTTACTTTATTAATTTATTCATAGGTGACGGAACCGGGGGGGCCAAGGGGGCCCTGGCCGCCCCACTTTTTATTCAGGGGGGTCCCTGAGGGGGCCCTAATTTACGCGTTTGTTTTTACAATGTTGCCTCTGCGTGAATGCATTTCAAACTTAATAGGCCTACCATCGAAATTTAAACCCAGAAAAGAGCTTAAATCCAGAGATATCTTTTTTAAAATCTTGTTTGTGCAATGGGGCAACGGAAACTAGAAGCTAGAACCGTGGGTCTGAAGCCTACATAAATTGGACATGTCACATGTGGACAGGCTAAATATGGATTGTAGGCATAGGGCCGGATTTACATATAGGCTAAGCAGGCTGAAACCTTGGGCCTCGGTGAAAATGGGGGCCTCACCACGAACAATGAAGACTTTTTTGTTCTCTTCACCGATATTTTCACGGGAAAACAGAACATCTGAGGACGTGTATAGGCTACCTTTTTTTTGCTCTTCATTATACCGATATTTTCAGTAAAGACAGAACATCTGAGGACGTGAAGACTTTTTTTGCTCTTCCAATCAGTGTGATCAAATAGCCTAGGGCTTCTTATTGTCCAAATCCGGTCCACAGGAGCGTATTTAGGGCGGGGTCGTTGTGCCATGCCCCCCCCCCCCTTTTGACTCTGCCTTTTAGTAAACAATAACAATGCTAATGGTGCCAAGTGACTGAAATACGCCAGGTTTTTTTGGTGGTTTCTGTAGCTTATGGCCAGGGGCGAATCCAAAGGGATAGGATAAGGGATATGCATCCTCCCACCAGCCATTTTCAAAAATGTTTTTGATGCATAAAATTTTTTTCTAATTTCGAACCCCTTCGGTAGCTATAAGCCTTACGCACGCATGATTAAAAATGTGTGAACAAAATGCATCATATTTGGCAAAGCACCCAAAATTAAGGTCAAAAAATTTAAACACAATTTGCCTGAAAATTATTCAAAAATCACTAAAATAGCCATTACAGCATGTAAATTTTCAAAAAATTCCCGGGGGAGCATGCCCTCGGACTCCCTTAGAACTTTCCTGGTTTCTTAATTAGCTTCAAATTAGTTCTGCTTAAAAAATGCGCTTGAAAAAATGTGGAAATTACGCCTCCCCCCCCCCTTTTAAAATTTCTCGCTACGCCACTGCCGTCCTTGGTTGCAGATAAAGAAAATCTGGTCATTGGTTTTTGCCCCCCCCCCCCCACTTTAGAAATGCTTCCGCCATCGCTGAATTTATTCCGCAATTCAACAATTCATCCTTATCCTCGCAGAATTTATTCAAATAGAATTCTAATTCAAATAGAATTATAAACAAAAAAAGAAAAATAGATTATAATTATTGTACAAAATTAATAAATTAACAGTTACACGTTTACATTCTAGTCGGCTATTGAGATATATTTTCTTTCAAATAATGACTAATAGAAATTAAAACTTCAACTTATCTGCAGTGGAATTACGATAATTAATTTGTTTCTTTTACTTAAATTGAATTATTCATAAAGCTTTTTAATAATATAGAGAATCATAATTTTCTGTCACAACGCACTCTGATTCTATTGCCATTGTCTACCAAGATGAAACATTCTGATGTGAGTGGCAAAAGCATTTAGTTGACAAAATATTACTGTATTTTAACAGAAGTATGAAATGTATGAAGAGAATTGATATCGACATTTAACGTACATCAAAACTATGCTAAATGTGCTAATAACGGATTCAGATGGCCGAGTGGTATGGAGCGTCTGTCTCTTGAGCTGTAGACTCGGGTTTGATTCCGAGTCGGGTCAAACCAATGACAATAACATTGGTATTCACAGCTTCCCTGTTTGACGTTCAGCATTGAAGGGACAGTGTGGAGAACAAGCCGGCAAGTTTACTTGTAGTGCCGTTGGGAAAGGCACTTAGCGGGATTTCCCTATCTTGGTGTGGTAGACAGATGGCCGGCAACTCCTAAGCGAGCTCGTATAGCGCATTGATCGCTTTCTCGTGATAGGAGGATAAATATGCTACTAAATAAATAAAAAAAAACGGATGTGAAAGCAGTTATGGTTTGAATACGTTATGTGAAAATTTAAAGTTTAACGAGAATACATGACACGATTGCTACACTATTCCACAATTTCTTTGCGCATTTGCAGCTATTAGACGTATTAGTTTCGATTGTAGGTTTAATCCAATACACCGTGCTTTCCCTTTTACATGAATAAACTCGCATGCCCGCAAGCTCATTTTTACAAATTTCAAAATAGAAAAAATAGAACACAGAGCTATATAAAGCGCGCGAAGGTCAGCAATGTTTAGTATTTGATGCTATCTTAAATTTCAAGAAGCATTTCAGCATGAAAATTTCGTCAGTCGCGATCGTCGTGCTCTTTGTCAGTCAAGTCAATGTCGGCAAATCCAGTGAGTAAACATAGGCTCAGGAATATTTTAGTTTGCATGCAGATGCTTATGGAGTAATATTGAATGTGTGGCTAGCTGGCTAATCAGATCCGTTGGGAAAAGTTTTTGGGTTTTGAGCAAAAAAGGTTTAGTCAGGGGAGTACGTGAAATTTTGGTGAAAGAGAGGAATTTACTGTACAACAAAAGGTACGATTTTTTTAAGAGAATGTAAGAGTTGATGGCTTTTAATGTAATCGAAAGGGGTCTGACTCTGAAGGCAGCGCGCGTATAAAAGCCACCTTTTTGTAAGCCACTAGATTTGAATCCTCTATGTGAAAATGCAGCCGCATCATCAATCATAGCTTAACTGAATAACTCTCTTTTTAAGGTTAAGAAAGTAGACCTATAGCCAGTTTTAATTCACCAGCTGCTTGTGCTGGAAGTTTTTCTTTTACTGTAACTTTGTCCGCTTCTGACCAGGGGAGGAGGATTCCACCAACACTCCTTGCTGACCGCCTGCTCCTCTTCTGTGCCCCTGTGTTTTTAATCATACGTAAATTTGTTGTATATCTAAAGGTACCGTATTAGGTTTTTTTGTCATTGACATGCTTGGCAAAATGATTTCAATTTTACGAGTTAATAACTTGCATTAAAAGCCCGCGAAATGCTGCTGCTGTAGTCTGCTGCACGATCTGCAGTCTACGATCAGATTCAGTATCAGAGTGCGAATCAAGCAAGTTCTTGGCCGAGTTGCAATAGTTTGAATACTTTGACGTAGCGAGTGCGCTAAGTTGAGTGGTTGCGAGTGCATTAGCACTATCCTACATTGACGTGGACTTAAATGTTTTAACATTAGGCCTACGGATGTTTTTACGTTTACTAATTAGTCGAGATAATAATGATAATATTAAAGAACAAATTAATGAGAAGATAGATAATGACAATAGAGTTGTTGGACAGTTGTCGTAAATTCTAGTCAAAAAGCGCTTTTTCAAACGCCGTTTAACAAAGCAAGAAAGCGCTTCAAAAACAAAGCGTTCCAGACTATGCCCTCTCTGTTCAATTGAGCAGGTGCTTCTCAAGGTGTTAACGGTAAGCCTTGAAGTTTGACGAGATAAAGCACTTTACAAATTTTTTATAGAGTAAGGCCTAACTGCCAACAAGTAACTGTGGTAGTGATCCAGACTTACGAAAAAGAGCCTGATTACGTACGTGCTAAGGCATTGATAGACATAACTATAGATATTTCTAGCAAAATGTTCAGATTGGAAAAATAAAATGCTGAAGCTTCGGTGTAAAAGTCAAGTAATGGGCTAGGGAAAATACCATTGCGTAAATTCACATCCCTTTCCTGCCATTATATTTATTGAAAGTATCAATAAAAGGGTTGAGCAAAGCTGAGTTGATCTTTTCTATTCAATTCATTGCAATGGCTATAGCTTCACTGTAGAAAAATACAAAGACGTGAGATAAAACAGAAAAGCAACGAATCACCGCTTACGGTCACTTATTTGTTCGAGCTTTTTCAAGTTTCATCCGTTTCTGGTTTTGTTTTACTTCAGTTCCAAGTGAAATTTTAGTTTTACCCCAGTGACAATGAAAATTTACATTTAACTGAAACTTGATCTTTTTTAAAAATAGATCTTGTAGTAAAATGAATTTGACCCGTAGACGTTACATTAATTCCTGTGAGTTACACTTCTAATCGACGTGCCTGACTTGAATGAGGTAGAATTCTCAATAGAAAGATGAAATTAATGTGTGTAGACGGAAATTTGTTTTCCTAGTCGTATCAATTTAATTTGCCATTGAAAAAGTTGGCAATGACATCATGTAAAAATTCGGATGCCGCATGTGTGATTTATTTTTAGTTCGCGAAATGTGTAAGAATGCCGTTAGCAATAAATCTTTATAACCATGATTTTGCAAAAGTTGACGAAAGGACTTGTGTTTAGATGATCCACACGCTTGCGGGTTCATACGCACCACAACCGAAGTTCCCCAAAGATTTTCATCTCCTGATTTTCCGAGAAGTTATCCGAATAACGCGGACTGCTGGTGGAACTTCACAACTACTCCTGACTACCGCATTCGCGTTGATTTTACCAGTTTTATGACGGAAGAATGTTGTGACATACTTTCGGTAAAATGACGTAATCTTACAACTCTTCTGAGCTAATTTCAAGATTAAGGAACTAAAGTGAATTTTGAATAAGTAGAAACCATAAGTTTTTTGGCTTGTGTAAACTTTTGACCTCATCCTTGTTTGAAGAAACGTCAATATTACCACAATATCAAATTAAATCTAGATTTTTTCCACGCGGTTATTTACCGCGTTATGCATGAGACATAACTGAGCTAATTTCTCTTATGTTACGCATCTGCAGACTGCGGCGATATTGATACGAGGGATATTTTTGCGACACGG
Organism: Trididemnum miniatum; assembly: GCA_964006365.1. Classification (NCBI taxonomy): domain Eukaryota; kingdom Metazoa; phylum Chordata; class Ascidiacea; order Aplousobranchia; family Didemnidae; genus Trididemnum; species Trididemnum miniatum. The sequence continues at coordinate 13,417,139 of OZ023234.1, read as the reverse complement.
TGTTTATGTGTGGTAGGCTATACAGTTAATTTGTTAAAATTACCTAATGAGGGACTTTTTTTGGCGAAAGGAAGTAACATTACACCTCTGCATTTGTTCAAAAGTTCCGCAATGGCTACGTCATTAATTTCAACTTGTTAAATAACATTTATTTAGCCCTACAAAAGCTTTTGAAGCCACTGCGCCAATTACGACTCTGTTAATTGCTTTTTCACTAACAATTAATTCCTACCTTTAGTTTCTATCAACAGCAAAAACAGAAAAATACTTTCGAAGACGTAGTACACATCAATCTACGAAGCAAAACTTGATTGTTTTTTCAAACTTTAACATGGCTTTTATTAACCTAAGTATACGAGCGCTTTTTGCTTCGCCGTGCAGCGCCATGGCCTAGTGGTTAAGAGCGTTCGCCTTGGAAGCTGGTAGACTGGTTTCTATTCTCAGTCGAGTCAAACCAAAGACTTTATAACTGACATCTGCTGTTACACTTGCTAAACGCTCAGCATTCAAGTGCAGCGCGGAGGATGAAATAAACAGAGAATAAAAATACGTCAGTGAATTCTTGACAAAATTTAGTCCTTGCGCTAAAGGACCTTAGTAGTTATAAAGCGCCATAAAACCACACGACATTTCGTGCTTCTGTAGCTTACGTAATCTTGGATTTTGTAATAAGTTCTGGACCTCGAGCGTTTCTGTCTTGCCGCGCCCTTCTGACTAGCAAACTGTGTAGGCCTATAAGCTTCGATTTTTGTCGGTTTGGTTAAAGCTAGCTTTCGCTCTCGTAGTTGTGCACCTGGTAAGCCTGGAAGGACGAGAAAAATGATAACTAGTTACTCATTTTCGTGCACTAAACGTTAGTGTACACCCGGCCCATGTCGTGCTTGCATTGCTCGGTGTCGCAAACAATCATTATTATTATCATTATAACTATATCTTGGGTAAATAAATGTTTTTGAGTTCCAAAAAAACAACTAAAATAAACCTTTAGTTACCGCACACAAATCATTAGCAAAATTGTAATTTGGAATGGCCCAGCAATTACTCTGTAGTCATTAAGTATCAGAATTGAAATAAGTATCTCACAATATGAAGCCTCTGCAGCAGAAATACGCAACAGAGCTCCATGATAAAATCAGAGCGGCAATATCACAACTGAAGCTGTGAACGTTTGTTTGAATTAAAATTTTCAAGTTTGATTTGTGACACTACTGGTAATTAAGATATAATTATTTTCAATAGGTCTTCGTTGAAGGATCTGACGTCACGCCACTCCGAGGAAACGCTACCTACCGAAACTTTCTAGTTTCGACAACAAACTGGATCTCTTTTCATTTTCATTCTGATCGGCAAGTGACTTTTCAAGGATTTCAAGCGTCCGTTCAAAGTGAGAAGCAAAATCTTAAGATTCACCAAAACATCTAAAAATTAGTCATGAGTTGGAAGGGCAAATAAAACCGCCGGAATAGGCCGTTCACAATTTTATGATTTCTGAAAAAAGCTTTTTTACCTACAAAGCTAATACCGGGAGTAAAACCACTTTCTTGACAGCATCGTAGTAAACTATTTTGGTGACAAGTATTATACACCTTTGATATTGACAAAACCTATGACCTTATTTCATTTATTTTGCAGGAACATCGGAAGAAAGTCATCTCGGTGGTAAGACCTACAAACTAATAATATAATAACGTTAATTGGTAGATTTAGGCCCATATGCAGTGGTTTCTCGCACATGTTCACGAGGCCAATAATGAATGTCAGTCGACATAACGTACGTGGCAGTAGCGCGCTTAGTTATCTTCGTGAAGTGTTCGATTACCGGCTAAAGCTGATTGTATGTGAGAAAAGTAAGCTGAATCGAAGAACGTAAGCTTAGTTTGCATTCTCCCTCAGTGCTCTGTTGATCTTTCAATGTATTGTAATAATTTGATAATAATCTCAATTAACAGTTTTACCTGCTGATGCTTGGTAAGATCGACCAGTGCTTTTTTGCCTGTGCTCGGCATACCTGGCACCTGTGTTTCTCCTATCATCATAAACACAGCAATGGCCGAAACATTTCTGAAGTAAAGAGGGGGGGGGCCCAAAAGCAATGACCAGATTTCTTTCGCCTACAATCCATATTTAGCCTGTCCACATTTTTGATGTCAAAAAAGATAATTGTGATGCAGAAACTAGATCCAAGAACCGTGGGTGTAAACCCCACGTAAATTGGACATATGGTCAGGGTTATCGTGTAGCTAAAGTATATTGTTTAAGCAACCCCAACAGCTACTGTAGCTACCACAACCAGTATTCCCTTTCTGGTGCGAAATTTGAAAAAAAAGAGAAATTTTGGGTCAGATTTTTCAAATTTTGTAATTGCATCCCAACTGCTTTGGTGATTTAGGAGCAAATTATTTAAATATGCTCAAGGTTTTCTGTCTCAAATGAAAGTCTTTTACAATAGAAACTCATATCATAAACAAAAATTATTCCAGACCTAGAAAACACTCTATAAATGTTTGAGCAAATTTTTATCAAAATTTATATTTTGGCAAATTCGCACCAGCTAAAATCTTAGAGGGAACAGTGATCATAATCGTCCGTAATGCCTCTGTTTGAGCGCCACTATAGGGGAAGGATTGAAAAATAGAGCGCCACCCTCTAATTGAACGCCACCTGTAATGCCACAAAAGGAGGACGGTTACACAGGGATGTGTCACCTGATTTTCCGCATTGAATTTTTAATTACTTATCAGTAACTGTGTTAACGTAGATGTTTTTTTTTGTTTAAAGGTTAAATGTTAACTCTGTTATAAGATTTTCCTTTTCATTAATTAAATTATCTTCCCAAAATTCTGACCAGCAAGTCAAAAAATATAGCACCATCCTCAGCTGAACATAACCTCTAATAGAACGCTACAAAAGAAGAGAAGGGTTGAAAAATAGAGCGCTGTGGCCGTGTGGCGCTCAAATAGAGGTTTCACGGTATGTCACGTATACGGTCACGGTATTAGCTTTTTTGGAGCATACGAAAAGATAAAGTTGGGATGATCAATAACTCAACTCCAATGAACGTTATTACCTACACCGATACGGTGATGCGTAGAGAAACAGTAGAACTTTATAAATCGCATCGCCACACGTAAAACTAGAATCGAAACGTTTTAATTGCTTTCTCTGACTAGAAAAAGCAATTTTGTTGGCGAAGAAATTTGCTAGGGTTAGCGCTTCACAGCAAAATAAAGTGAATTAAAAAAATTAAATACATTCAAAAAAATTTGTAAACTAGGCTATAGATATTTTGCGCAGTCCGCCGCTTTAATTTTAGGACAGCTGCTTATTTTATCGATTTTGAAGATTAGTTGTCAACGTCAAAATTAAGTCAGAAAAAAGCTAAGCTCCCGCCTCCCCGAGAATTAGCCCCGCCCCTCGCATTATGAAAAATTACACTTCAAGTACAGTAACTTACATTTCTTTTGAGTGACTGTCTGCAAAGTCGATGCAGATGGCAGGGTAGGCAATACAGTACATTGGTGAAGGTGCCTAGTTTTGAGTGTAGTAGCTATTGTTAACTAGCCTATAAACGACACGACAACTACTGTACCTCGCCTTGTCTCAAAATGGACCGTAAAATGCTTTTTCCATACTGAAAGCTTAGATCAGTGATTCTCAATCTTTTTTGAGCCGTGGCCCCTTGATTCTATCTCTAAAAGGCCGTGGCCCCTATAGTGTGTAAGTTAAAAGTCCCGGTCTGTTATTATTCATTATTGATTCCTGCAATCATGGCTCTCAAGAAAACACTCTGTGCTCTGTGGTCCCTTTGGGGGGCAAGGGCCACGGCTAGAAATTTCAGAACCTCTGGCTCAGATGCTACCAATGTTAAGATGCTCAATTTGGCATTTACCAGCCGCAAGTTAAATTTTTTTGCTATAAGAAGATTACATTTTTTCTGTTCCCCCCACCCCACATACAAAACTTTAAAGAAAGCATCTCTGGATTTAAGCTTTTTCCTGGGTTTCAATTTCCATGGTAGGCCTATTAAGTTTTAAATACATTCATGCGGAAGTATTATTGTAGAAATAAACCAATAAATTAGGGCCCCCTGCTTCCGCCACTTATGCATAAACATACAATTGACCTAGTTGGAATCATTTTCAACGTTCTCAATTTTTAAAGGCCATGCACATTAAGCTTAACTTTTTCGTCATTTAAATCAACGTACCAGTACTCTTGTATCAAAATACCTTAGCCTGCTGTATTTACGATATTTGTTTTGATTTATTCTAGAGGCTTGTGGAAATAATTTTGAGGCAAACGAAGTGGAACAGACGCTGTTTTCTCCCGGTTGGCCAAAACATTATGAAAATGATTTATATTGCGTTTGGAACATAACTGCTCAGCCTGGCCTTCGAATACGCCTCAATTTTACTTACTTCTACACTGAAAAATGTTGTGATTACATCACGGTAATTAATTCAGATTTTTTATTCTGTTCTTTATAAACCAGTGGTTTTTAACTTTTTTTATTGCTCGAATCCTTTGAGTTTTCCAGAAATTTCCTTGCACTCCTTGTCTGCAATAAAGACAAAATGCAATGTTAATTTACTCTGAAACTGACCTAAACAGCCTTTTTTTTAATAATTTACCTCGTGCCTACTGCTTTGGTGATTCTACCTTTAGAAGGCACACGCTCCTCTGGATGAGAATCCCTATTCCAAATGGTCCCTTTAAGATTGCTGTAAACTTTTATCGTTAGAGAATGCGTGGCTATGTCTTTGCCATGATCAGACAAAGCGATTACTATCGCATTTGTTTTGTAAAAGTATGTTGTACTCCTACTTATATTTTCTGATCAGGTAACGGAAGCTAACAATCCTCTGAACCCGCTTTTGAAAGTCAGAGGAAACGTCTCCATTATCAATCCTATTATTTCGAACGGAAATCAAATAGCTATTGAGTTCTATTCGGATGAAGATGAAAGCTTCAAGGGATTTGCAGTTAGCTTCCGAGGTAGCTACAGTAGTTGAGAAAGGACAAATTTCAAACTGATCAATTTTAACATATTTTATGGTGTTTTTCTTCTTTCAATCTTTTGTCCACGGCAGGCCATTACTGCTAGTTTTTTCGATCCCAAAAGAAAAGTGCTGTACAAACGGTTTGTCCATTACCGGTACTACGAAGTGAAACATCTATGCACTGCTATTTCCAAAGATTATATGCTGTGAAACTTGTGCTTGGACTGACTCTTAAAGTATCACAATGTGCTTTCAATTGCAGTCTTACTCTTAAAATATCAGCTCTTGACGTTTAGACTACTTTGGTTCGCCTGACCTACTTTAATTCTCTTAGCTAAAAAGACAAAATTACTTGGAACGGTCACCATATTAAATGCCAATTCTAAATATTTTACAGAAACCGTAGAACCATCGCAAATTCAAGGTAAGAAAATCTGATTTTTTTGAATCATTTTGTTTGTTAAAATTAATAAACTAGTACGTTATTTAGCTCCATGTGGCTATACTTCCATTGCAACAGACACAGTAAAACACTTGTTTTCTCCTGGATATCCCAGTCCCTACGAAAATAATTTGAACTGTACCTGGTACCTATCAACCGATGTTGGTTCAACGATTGAACTTTTGGTCAAGATGATGGACGTTGAGAACTGTTGCGATCTGCTGACGGTATTTAGTTTGTGACGGTTTTGATTAAGTGGAAATAATAGAGGAGAAAAATAAGAAAGCCGAAATATTCTAAAACAATACATTAGGCTACTTCATGAATTTTTCAAGATATAAACCATACCGGAAAAGACAAAAGCTTGCCAAAACTTTTGGTGCATTCAAAATCGAAAATGTCGACAAACCCTTTTGCACATCAACCTCCTCATACAATTTTTGCGTACGTCCCTTATACAAACGTGTAATTACTCAGTAGCTTCTTCTCAACCCTTAGTTACTATAATTGAGTCCGGTTTTTTATAAGCAAACAGCAGATCGCAATGTATTTTATTGAGTAAGCGTACATGGAAATACTTAGCGCACCACAAAGAATACGTGCTATGAGGCCGACGCCGTTTGGAAAAAATAATTTAGCTTTTTCACGTGTTTTATCGGCTAATTTAAGCTGCATTTTGTCCAATATATTATATAGGAAATTTCCTATAAGTATATAGGACAAATCAGTGGTTTAAAACAACCGAAAACACTGACGCAAAATATATAAGAAATTTGCTATATATTATATACAAGACAAATAATTGCACAAATTAGCCAAAAAATGCAGCGCAAAACATATAGGAAATTTCCTATACATAATACAAGACAAATTATAGCTCAAATTAGTCAAAACATGTAGCGCAAAACATACAGGAAATTTCCTATATAATATGTAAGACAAATTATAGCTCAAATAAGCCGAAAAATACAGCGCAAAATCTATAGGAAATTTCCTATATATTATATAAGACAAATTATAGCTCAAATTAGCCAAAAAACGCAGCGCAAAACATATAGGAAATTTCCTATATAATATATAAGACAAGTTATTGCATAAATTTGCCAAAAAAAAGCAGCGCAAAACGTATAGGATGCTTTGCGCTGCTTTTTTTGGCAAATTTATGCGATAATTTGTTTTATATATTATATAGGAAATTTGCTATATATTTTGTTTCAGTTTTTTCAGCTATTTTAAGCCACATATTTGTCTTAAACAAAAGTAGGAAATATGGTATATAATATCTTGGACAAAACGTAGCTTAAATTGGCCGAAAGAACATGAGGAGAAACCTAAATTATTTTTTCCGAACGGCTACTCATAAATTTCCTGTATATTTTGTGTCAGTTTTTCGGCTATTTTAAGCCACATATTTGTCTTACATTAAAATTATGAAATATCCTATATAATATCTTGGACAAAACGTAGCTTAAATTGGCCGAAAAAACATGAGGAAAAACCTAAATTATTTTTTTCCAAACGGCGCCTCATAACGTGCCTCTCGTATAGTCTTTTGCAACTGCATTACTAAACCACAAGCTGGCTAAGCAACATTAGTTACATTACAGCTAGTGTAGCTTCAGAACCGGACTGTGCAACAACCTGGGGTGGTAACAGGTTAGGTCTTTCAAGATACTGAAGTTTATTACTCAAATAACGCGGAATAGTTTGCACTTAATTCGGAGTGAATGCTTGTTGAAACCACCACCAGTGATTGAGTTCACTTTTATAACAACTTTGTGATTATTTGCTGCAGATATACGATGGTGAAGAAAAAATAGACGTTGTGTTTGGTATGGGACCTGATCAAAATTCTTCATTTGTTTCCACTACCAACCAAGTGCGCTTGAACTTTCACTCTGACAGCGATAACATGCAGCTTGGGTTTTGGTTTACATATCAAAGTAAGAGCATTGTTTGTAAATTTAATTGTTGTGCAGTAATTTCTCTCATCAGGGGGAGACGCATACCTATGCCATCAACATCTTTAAACCAACACCAAACCAGTCGAACTACTCTACAGGATTATCGTATTTTGGTTGGTAAAGTTAGTGGGAAAACATATGAAAGGAATAACACTTGCTCTTTCCATACTAGTGTTTTCTAGTTGAAAAATTTTTTCATTATAAATCAAATATACTTACAAATTATGTCCATAGATGCGATCCTGACCGGCCGCCATTGTAGTAGTTTTAAAGAAAATAATAGAAGAACTATACATTTTCTACAGAAAAACAGATGATATCAGATTCAGTTACACAACCAGATCTAACGCCAAGCACTCCGCCGGCAGGTAAGCATTTATTTTTGGATTATCACAACTGCAATGTTAACTACAAAGGCATGAAGCGTTTGTCTCTCGGCAAGTCAAAACTAGCAGCAAAATATAATTCTCAATGTAAGAATGGAAAAATTTCTTTGATGACACCATTCAACTATATAGTGAAAGTTAATTGAAGTTTTAACTAAAATATTACATATTGTAGGTGGAGAAAGAAGCTGTGGATTTGATGCTCAGGCCACCAGTATCCCTCTGCCCATCAGCTCTCCAGGATGGCCAAACCATTATCCGTTATCAACTAACTGTGAATGGACACTTGAAGCAAGACTTGGTTTCAGAATTCGACTCGATTTCGAGACTTTTGATACTGAATTAAACTTTGATTACCTATCGGTAGGGCCCGCAAAAATCAATGAAGTCAAAATTTTTTCAGGACTTAATTACATGATCAAACGTGTACTAACGTTCGTTTCAGGTGTTCAGGAGTCCATTTTGCTAGATTTCATAAGTCAAATTTAAGTCAAAATTTTGCATAAAGTCAATACATGTCAAAATTGTCTTCATCAAAAATTTCCTACACAAAAATGAAAAAACTTGTATTTCTTTTATATTTTTTTGAATTTTTGAGCTAATTTTATATGCAGTTTTACTGTATTTGATTACTATAAAGTAGTTTCAATAGTAAAAATGCGTGCGGCAATTGAGAAGGAAATAGCACTTACTATGCTTGAAATCGTACTAGTATAACTTTGTGGTTTTCGTTGGAAACATCCATGATCACGGACAAACTGTTAATATGCAGTACAGTTGCGGTAACAACGTATTTTTGCATTAAACGCTATAGGCCTAAACTGATACCAGTACACGCAATGGCTCGTTAACCTAGGTTTTGACGTCATGCGTCGCTTCGTTGCAATTAGCTTGAAGACTGAGTGATTGAGAAAATGTTCGAAGTAGGCTACCTTCTTTAAAAATTTATGTAAATTGCGGATTATAAAACATTTGTAATGAAAAAAGTGCAACAAGACATAAATCATGGGCGAAAGTGATAAGGTCAAAATAAAGTCAAAATTTTGCCAAAATAAAGTCAAAAATAATTTTTTAGGTCAAAAAAATGGCCCTACTTATCGGTAAATATTTTTTCATACTTTGTGAACAATTTGAAACAACAACAAGAAAACCAGGTGCATTTTAGCTATAGATTAGCGATAAATAACAAACTGTTTGTGCTACTAGATCACGGGTGGGAAACCGTCAAAGCATAGCGGGCCGCATTGATTGCATGATACTTTCAGCGGGCCACATTCACGTTCAATTTAAAAATTTTGTCTTAAAAATACGCAATAATACGTCACAAATTTATTAAGCATTTATGCTGAGTTGTTTTTTATCGCTAAAATCAGAGACTTTAGCGCGTTTTTTATGCTACGAAAACAGCATCTAGATGAATGTAAAACAGTTTTTAAGAAATCTCAACGTTTTATATTCTGCCAGTTTGTTGTACACTTAACAAAATTCTGACGCGGGCCACATTCAAAACTTAAGTGGGCCGCAGGTTCCCCACCCTTGTACTAGATGTTTCGACGACGACGTACGGGTCAACGTAAATTCAGCTGTCATCACACTGTACATAAACTAGAATTCCCAAAAAATTGAATTTGAGTTTATACAGTTTTATCCTGCCTAGCATACACTGCTGATGATGACAACGGAACTTGTGTTGTTGAAAACGTCCAATTACGAGAATTGCCGTCGCTTTGTTTTTCCCCTTTAAACAAAACTACATAAAAAGGCAAAAAATCCTGCACAAACTGTGATTTGATTTTAGCTATAAGGCCGCAATTGAAACAAAACGCAAAACTAGCTGTAACGCCTTTAAAAAATTGCAAAGGTAATAAAGCTTTTCCCATGAAGCACCGAAATGACTTCCTGTATGCTATCGTAGAAAACTATCCGCGTGCAGTGCAACATCACCGACATTTCCGATAAGCACTAGTAGCACGACGCATTGAAACTTTTAGATGTTAATTCTCAACTTTTTTGCGGTGCATAAGACAATCCTACTTCTTTATACCTATATTTACTACAGTAGACGATTATGTTTTTTGTCAGGTTCAAGAAGAAGGCCGCGAGTCACTGAAACTGCATGGAAATCTTACGATTTCAACTCCTCTTGTATCAAAAACAAATCGACTAGTTCTCGTCTTTCATTCCGATGATTCGAGATTCAAAAACGGCTTCCACGCAACTTATCTAGGTAAACAAGCTTTTACTTTTGTGTTCGACATGGGAACCGATACCGTGACTTTAGAGTTCATGCTGAACTAGATGCATTGTAAAATAATAATTTAAAAAGAGAAAAATGTTAAAGTTGGTCAAAGTTATAGTCTCTATTATAAAATGGGCAAGTTTTACGAATTGCTATCAGTAGGAGTTTTTTAAAAGTTTTATCCTTAGTTACTGGCCCCTCTTTGACCTGGTATTGGTTGTCAGGAGGAGATTTCCAGTTAGAAGCGGTCATACGCGACTTTCCATTGTCCAAGCAGTTTATTCGCTTGAAGTTATTACAGAAAGAATATTAATTTGTTGATTTTGCCAACGATTTAGTCCATATGCCACCAGAATACTGTATTTTATCCTGGATGCCGATTTTACAATCTTGTTAAAAGGATATGTATCTAACCTATCAATGTTTTTGTAAATTAATCAAAAGTGACTAAATATTTCTAAGATCAAAATATCTCAGAAACTACAGCCTATTTTTGAAAAATGTTGTTTGATATTATGTATGGTGCAGTATTAAAGCTGATCTTGCGTGCTGTTTAGAAACCAGAGCCGCATCCATTCTGCCATTTGGTAAGTTTATTTTTTTGCGGGCATCTTATTCTTTATAGGCTTGAAGTATTTATAGGCTGAGCTGTTTTGGCAATACAGATACATGAAAAAGCATAATCATACTCATTGCAACTGTAACTTCCGACATTGCGCGCACCGCTTTGCTTTTACGATTTTATATCATTGCAGATCCTGTACATTTAGCAATTCTTATCGTTAATTCAAAATTCTAGTACCGGTAGCTTAAATATATGACCTGAAACTGATTATGAGTTATTTTAGTATCTTATCGGGATGCTTCCTACTCTTCTAGCTACTGCTAAGAGCCGCTACCCTCCTCAACCGCAGAAATCGGGCAAATTCAGCAAGCCTTCTGTGGCATCTGACGTCCGTAAATGTTCTAAGAGCATAAAATAACTATGTTTATCAGTAAGTTATGAGTGCCGCACACTGCGAAAAGTTTTTGGACTGGATTCTCACAATTGATTCTAAGTTTATTTGCAGTAGTTGTTTCATTATTATTTTATGCAAGGGCATAATTAATTTAATTATTCTTAAATCAAAGAATAGGCAATCGAAGCACTGTAACAAGCTCGCTTAGGAGTATCATCTCATTTGCCCAGGGACATGGCTATATCATGTTATAAAAGGAAAGGTTAAAATACAAGTAAATAGAAATAATGACTCTACTGTAATACTACTTCTAATCCATTGGCGAAACCGAGGGAGGACTAAGGAAGCTCAAGCCTGCTGCCTCTAAACAAATTCGTCGCTGTAGTGACGTTAGTGATTGAATCAATGGTATTATTTTTCAGCTCCGTGTGGATTTGAAGCTACCGCTACGAAAAGAAATCAATCTCTTAATTCCCAAGGATGGCCTCGCCCATATGACAACCATCTCAATTGCACGTGGAATCTCACAGCTAAACCTGGTTTTCAAATCCAAATTTTTGTTCTTTTCTTTGATACGGAGGCGTGCTGCGATTATCTTCGAGTTAGTTAGTATTTTATCAGCAATATCGTTTGTTTTATCGACTTGGTTTTATCAGCCGGTATTTTAATCAGCTTGTATTACTTTTATCAGCGCCATGGGCCAAACTCGATTCATGACTGGACTTACTCATGATTATTAACTTTACAAGAACGCAAGTTCACTTTAAAGGAAGCGTGGCCGAGTGGTTCGGAGCGTCGTTTTTACGACAGCCATGATCGCAAGGTTGATGGTTTAACGACCACCCAAGCCTCGTTGCTGCGTACTTGGATAAGATGCTTCACGATAATTATCTCTGCTAGGTGGAATCTAACAAGCAACAAATCGAAGAAGGAAAACTCGAAAACAAGGGCATCTCCTAGGTAGTTCGGTAATTTATTTCTAGGTAATAGCAGCAAAAAAAATTAGATAAATAACACAAAAGCAATGCACAAAATAAAAAGTTGAAATCAAAATTACGTGCTACTGAGACCTCGAGGAAGACTGCGAAGTGAGCGTTTAAAGTTTTCAGTCTAGCAGCCACCCAGAGATTTTAACTACCGTGAGGCAGCGATGGCGGAAGCATTTCTAAAGTGGGGGGGTTCAAAACCAATGGGCAGATTTTTTCGCCTACAAGCATGGCCGGCAGTGGCGTAGCGAGATATTTTATGAAAGAGGGGACATAATTTCCACATTTTTTCAAGCGTACTTTTTAGGCAAAACTAATTTGATGCTGATTAAGAAACCAGGAAAGTTCTAGGGGAGTCCGGGGGCATGCTCCTCCGGAAATATTTTGAAAATTTACATGCTGTAATGGCTATTTTGGTACATTTTAAATAATTTTTAGGCAAATTGTGTTTAAATTTTTTTGACCTTAATTCTGAGTGCTTTGCCAAATACGATGCATGCATTTTGTTTGCACATTTTTAATTATGCGTGCTTAAGGCGTAAGGCTTATAGCTATCGAAGAGGTTCGAAATTATAGAATATTTGTATGCATCAAAAACATTTTTGAAAATGACTGGTGAGAGGATGCATACCCCTCATCCTACAATATGGATTCGCCCCTGGCCATAAGCTGTAGAAGCCACCAAAAGAATCTAACATACCGGTATTTCAGTCATTTGGCACCATTAGTAACTTATTGTTTTTTTTTACTAAAAGGCACAGTGAAAAGGGGGGGCATGGCACAACGGCTGAAAAGGTGAAAAGGGGGGGCAGTGAAAAGGGGGGCATGGCACAACTTCTGAGGGCCGGATTTAAACAATAAGAGGCTCTAGGCTATTTAATCACTCTGATTGGAAGAGCAAAAAAAGTCTTCACGTCCTCAGATGTTCTGTCCTTACTGAAAATATCGGTATAATGAAGAGCAAAAAAAAGGTAGCCTATACACGTCCTCAGATGTTCTGTTTTCTACTGAAAGTATCGGTGAAGAGAACAAAAAGGTCTTGATTGTTTGTGATGAGGCCCCCATTTTCACCGAGGCCCAAGGTTTCAGCCTGCTTAGCCTATACGTAAGTCTGTCCCTATTCCTTCAACCCAGATTTAGCCTGTCAACTTGGTTTCTCTTTCATCAATGTCGGAAAGCGGAGTAAAAAAAGTTGAAAAGCAAGAGGGAGGGAGTTTTTGGAATGCTGGTGCATTAGTTTGGCAACTTCAAACGTATAAAGTTCAGTAATTTTGAGAATTTTTAAATTTCGAAATTTCGGGGTTATTGAAGTGCGCAACTCAGAATTAGTGATTATGCGAATGGCCTTGTTTTGGAGAGTTTGCAACTTGTTAAGGTAGGTTTAAGGGAGGGGATGTGGGGGATGCATCCCCTCCACTAGCCATTTTCAACAATGATTTGAATGAATAAAGTTTTTCCATAATTTCGAACCTCTTCATAACAGTGTGCCTTAGTCGCCTTAAGCACGCATACTCGAAACTGTGCGAACAAAATGCATCGTATTTGGTGAAGCACTCAAAGTTAGGGGCCAAAAATATGAACTAACTTTGCCTGAAGATTGTTCAAGAAGCACCAAAAAGGCCACTATTACAGTATGCAAATTTTCATCCCCCACATCCCCTCCCCCTGGATCCGCCCCTGGAAACAGACGAGGTATTATAAATGAAGTTTACTTCTGGTCGAGGGAAATTTAATTTGGGAGGGAAAACAATAATTGCAGACTTTTCTGGTTTAATCTGCAATTCATTTGCATTGCACCTGTTGTGTAATCGGCGTAGTTCGCAGTTACAATTAACTTCAAGAGCATTTAGCGAGGAATTGTTCAGAGCTAGACACGTATTATCTGCAAAAAGGCGAGGTTGACAAATGGTATAGCATTTGTAAGATCATTAACGTAAATAAGGAAGAGGAGCGGGCCAAAAAAACCTTTGAGGGAACGCCAATAGTGATGGATTTCAAACGTGATGCACTATTATATATAAACAGTAAGCTGGACCTCGTTATTCCATAATGAAGAAGTTTTTGTAACAATATTTGGTGGGATACAGTATAGTTTTACGTAGATCCATTAGAAGACGTGCAGTAAATTTATTGTGTTCAATCACGTCAGAAGCTGGTGTAATGACATCCAGCAGTGCATGCATAACGCCACGTTTCTCTCTAAAACCATATTGAAAGTCATAGAAAATTTCATGTTTTTCAAAAAAATTTATGAATCGATTTTCGATAACTTTTTGTAGTACCTTTGACAAGCATAACAGAAGACAAATGGGGCGATAATTACGCACCAAACGTTGGTCACCAGCTTTAAAAATGGGTGCAACTTTGGCTGTTTTAAAGATTAGAGGAAAAAAGCCGAGTTCAAACACTAGACCAAACCAAACAGACAATACAGGTGCTAGGATTTGGAATCGTTCTACGCATAGCGCCTTCGTCGCTTTTTCGTGACAGGAGGATAAAAATGCAGAAATCAATCACTTCTGAGGCGTCTCTCCTCGCTATGTAAAATTTTTCTTTCAAGCTTTGAAAAACAGTTTCATTTAGGCCTACTTAATCAATTTATTAATCTATTAATCAAAATGACAAAAACTGGATTTTTTAACTATGCGAGCAACCACAAACATCTTTAGCATACTACTGTTTTTTCATTTACCAAACCTATTTTTAGGGTTTGGCCGAAGGAGCTGAAGTTTTTCGTCTCAGAGGAAATGGAACGAGCTTACCTAGTTTTATTTCTCCCAGTAATCATTTGACATTAATGTTTTACAGCGACTCATCGGTTAACAGAAGAGGATTTCAATTAGCTTTTATCGGTAAGATTAAGATATTGTTTTATTACTTGACTTCAAAGTTTTAAGTCGATCGTAAACCATAGGATAGTGCTTTTTAAACTGCAGCTGTATAGACGCGGACTGCAAGAGGAGGCGCAAATGTCAACACAGTCATCGAAAAAATATACTTTAAAAAGACGGTTTATCGTTGTTTTTTTTTTTTTTTTGGCTGTATAGCTTTGTTTATATTTTTTGCTGAACCTAATGGCTCGTGGTTCTATAAACTAAATGTCCGAATATAGGCATCAGCCAGTGGTGGGGTTCAGCCGGTTCGAACCGCTTCTACAGAATCGTCTCACGGAATTTTATTAAATCAGCGAACCGCCTGTGAGCATTGCTGTTGTTTAGCACGTAAGCCCGTCGTATACCACCGGTGGTACACTCGTGACTTTTATATCGCACGTTGCGTACCACCGGTGGTACACATGTAGTTCTATGTCAACGCGTCTTGTAGGATTGACGTGTGGAAGTTTGAAATCAGAGGTTGTTTTTCGTGCAGCGCTTAATGGTCTCGTTGAAAAATTTCGGGTTTTGTTTAATTTGGCCGTGGATTGATGAAACAGTAAGTGAATGAATTTATGAACTTATTTTAGTCCAAAAACAACAGTTTAGCCCAAAACAATTTCCGGTTTCAGGGCTTGTTCGTCCATAAAACATCGCCAAATTCATATTGCACGGAGTGTTTTTAAACAAAAATTGTTTTAAATGTCTAAAATAATGACAATATTTAGTAAAAAATTCGTGGACCACTGGTGGTCATGACATCTTCGACGCAAATGTTTAATAAATACAAGTCGTGTACCACCGGTCGACACTCATAGAAAACACTTTACTTGCCTATGACGACTATATTACACGTGCAGAACATTTAAATGTTTGCTTGGTCAAGCTCAGGGTACAATACCGGTACGGAAATACGTCACAGAGGATGGCGCTTGCAAACATCAAACGAAACAAAACCGGCTGAAAATATAACTTTTGCAATAGAACCGGCTGACAAAAAATTTGAATCCCACCACTGCTATAAGCTTTTTGAGTTGGTTCTTATCATCCCTTTCTTGAGATTAATCCAGAAAGTATTCTATTTCAATTTAACATTCTTGGCTAAAAATTACGCCAGACTGAGTGTTAAAAGGATTAATTATTTTTCAACTGAAACTTTCTTTGTTATTTACAGAAACTACGGCACATTCTCCAGAATTCGTATGTAAGTAAACTAGGTTTTATCTGTAGGCCTATACATAACATAATACTGTATAATTAGGCTCACAAAAACAGAGAACCCGAAGCAAAGATTTTTTTGCTTTTCAACCATTTCGGAATAGACGAATTGTTTCTGCATATTCTGCTGAAACAAGTCGTCGGTAGATCTAAAAATTTAATAAAAAAAAAACAAAATAAAATTTTAATAATATTGATAATGAGAAAGTTTCTTGAGTTATACGTTGCTAAAAGGCTTGTATTTGAAGACTCAATAAGAAAGAAAAATGGCCGACCAAACAACAGTCTCAAAACTTATGTCTGCCAATACAACAACGTTGACATCAAACACTTCTCTACGGAAGCACTTGGCCATCAATACTAAATTCATGAAAATAACATGACTGGTTGAATTTTTTTTTGTAACATCTGTTTTGCTACCTGTAGTCAATTTATTATTTTTCCAGTGTTATTTTGGTCTCCTTTTTTCGCGGATACTGTGCCATTGATATTATGTCTCTTAGGTGACATTACCCGTTATCTTTTGACAAGAGTAGGTTAGAATTGTATATATATACTGTATATATAAGGTTGTGATCTGTCGGAATTGCTTATTACTGAACTCGTTACCATAGTTTTGATTTTTCAGCTCCCTGTGGATCTTCTGAAACTTCTACAATTGCAGCACAAATGCTTAATTCACCAGGCTGGCCAGCAGCGTATGGAAATAATTTGGACTGTCTTTGGAATATAACGGCTCCAGCTGGTCGGACAATTCAATTGGAGATTCTAAATTTCAACACAGAATTATGCTGTGATTATCTTGATGTAAGTTTGACTGAGCTAATAATTCGTAACGAGAACCATCAAATTCAAATTTATTCACGAGATGCAAAAAAGATGTACGAAAAGCAAACAAGCAACACAAAATACACTTTCACAAACATATCAAAAAAAAGATAACGCATCTCGAGGGAGACTGCGAAGTGACTGATAAAGGACCCATCAGTTGGCTAGTGTATGGTAACGACCTCACTATCGGTGCAGCGAGTTTACCATGCGAATTCCGCACCGATTATGTTCGCACCGCGTCGTCTACGGCTCTACACCACTGCGACGTTTCTGCATAGTTCGAAGTCTTGTTGCCCAATAAGTGCCAAACCGCAGCAATGAACTATGCCGCTTATAACACGCTTCGATGTAATACCGCTACGTTTTTTGGTTTCGACTTCATAGAATTGAAATGTTAACAGTATTAAATATTTTTTTAGGTTTATGACGGCGAATCGTTAAAACTTCGCCTAGCTGGAGACGTCAGTGTCAACACACCGGTGTTTTCTCGCACCAGCAAAATAAGTTTAAAGTTTCATTCTGATAAAACTGTAACTGGACATGGATTTCGAATTGTTTTTCAAGGTAATAATGAAATATATTGATTGGTGGATAGATTCAGCATGGTGAAACGCTTGTCATGGACCAAAGAACAATTGCATTATCATGGGCCCAGAAAAGTTGAAGCCCTTGAGGTCACGCATAAAAAAAAATTCTCCTAATTGACCGAACTTCATGATGCTGCAAACAACATTGTTAAAACTACTGTGAAGAACGTAATGGTTATGAATTTAGAAAACGATCGCAATCAAGCGTTTAAACCCCAGCACATACAGATGCAGTATAATGTGTGGTTTGACGTTTCTAAAAATAGCAAAAAAAGCGGTTTCATACCCCGCAAGCTTTATCGTTTAATACTTGTCGAGGGATTGTCAGAATGTAGAAAAAAGAGCTGAGGGCGGTGATGTGGGTCTCGAGACTGATTTCTTGCGGTCTTGGTCGTGCTCTCGGTCTCGAATTTAGGCTCGTGGTCTCGGTTTCGAGTTGGTGCGGTATTGGTCTTGTTCTTTCAAAGTTGGTCTCGAGACCGAGCATTTTTTGATCTTTTTAGCACAATGTAATAATTGTTTTTGCTATGTCAACAAAGTGCACAATTGCACCCTCAGATTTTGAGCCTTGTAGGTACAGCAGCTTGCTAATAAAGCAGTGGTTCCCAACCTTTTTTAGTCACGGACCCCTTTTCCATAATTATCAAGTTTACGGACCCCCACGTTTTTATGATCAACCTTAAACAAATAGTTTGGTAAACCACGCTTACTTTTGCAAATGCTAACAAACTTTAAATGCAATATTGTGCATCGAATTAAACAACAAACTGCTTAATTATAAGTTTATAACACATTACATTCAAGAACCATCAGAAAAGTAACTTCGAAGAATATCATACAGGTACACTGGTGCAATTTTATGAGAAGCCTGTTGTCTTTTTTGCTCCAAAACACTGAACTGTGGTTGGGTGATTACATTAGCAATTGCACAATAGTTAGCCAAATAGAAAAACCATTCAGCCAACTGCACTGCCGGTACATTACAGTATTTTCGTACGTACAAGTTTCTGCCTTGTGCCTACATCAACATAACATTTATTGGGTCAGTTATTGCTGATTAATTTTGTCGAATTTTAATGCACTCGCGGCCCCCCAGCAAGCTTTTTACGGACCCCTCGGGGGTCCGTGGACTCCTGGTAGGGAACCACTGTAATAAAGCAATCTCACAAGTGTAGAAGCAGGATGCACAAGCGAAATTCCTTCGCAAAAGCTGAGTTTCGTGTCGGCTACAAAACACGCTCCAAAAACTAAATCACACACTCACAAGTTTCAACACTTTAATTCGATTTTGTAAACAAAGAATATATAAAACAATAAATAGACAGATTTCCAGGCATTCAATGCTTCGTTTTCTCATCGCACGGAGGATAGGATGTATATGGTTAAATCATAAAATTGTCTTGCTTTGTTGTCTGTTTGCCTTTCAACACTGATATCCTGCAGACTGCAAACGAACCTCATTTATCGTAATGGGACACTCTATTGCAATTCTCACATCGATTATTATCTCTTATTTATATTTAACAGACGTTCTAGACAGCGATGGCGGAAGCATTTTGAAAGTGGGGGCCCAAGAGCGATGACCAGATTTCCTTCGCCTACAACCCATATTAAGCTTGTCCACACGTGACATGTCCAATTTATGTGGGCTTCAGACCCACGGTTCTTGCTTCTAGTTTCTGCATTACAATTAAATTTTTGAAGTCATAAAATTGTGTTGCAGACACTAGAACCAAGAACCGTGGATTTAAACCCCACATAAATTGGACATGTGGACAGGGTAATTGTGTAGCTAAAGTTTATAGTTTCAGTAACCCCAACAGCTACTGTTAATACCTTAACCGTCCGTAAAGCCTCGGTTTGAGCGCCACTATAGGGGAACGATTGAAAAATAGAGCGCCACCCTCCAATAGAGTCTAATTGAACACCATCTGTAATGCCACTACAGGGAAGGTGTTGAAAATGACGAGAACGGCTACAGAGGGACGTGTCACCTGATTTTCCGCATTGAATTTTTGATCACTTATCAGTAACGGTGTTACGGTTTTTTCTTTTCTTTAAACAATCATTAAGTTTTTTCTTTTCATTAATTGAATTATCTTCCCAAATTCTGACCAGTTATAATTAAAAAATATAGCACCATCGTCTAACAGTTCTAACTGAACACCACCTGTAATAGAATGCCACAATAGGAAAAGAGAAGGGTTGAAAAATAGAGCGCTGTGGCCGTGTGGCGTTCAAATAGAGGTTTCACGGTATGTCACGTATACGGTCACGGTATAAGCTTTTTTGGAGCATTCGAAAAGATAAAGTTAGGATGATCAATAGCTCAACTCCAATTAACGTTATTTCCTACACCGGTAAGGTGATGCGTAGAAGAATAGTAGAACTTCATAAATCGCCACACGTAAAACCAGAACGGAAACGTTTTAATTGCTTTCTCTGACTAGAAAATGCAATTTTGATGGAAAAAAATCTGGGAATTACTAGGGTTAGCACTGCACAACAAAACAAAGTGAATTAAAAAAATTAAATACAGTACATTTAAACAAATTTGTAAACTAGGCTATAGATATTTTGCACAGTCCGCCGCTTTAATTTTATGACAGCTGCATAGGCCTATTTTATCAAATTTGAAGGTTAGTTATTGACGTCAAAATTAAGTCAGACAAAAGCAAAGCTCCCACCTCCCGAGAATTAGCCCCGCCCCTCACATTATAAAAAATTATGCTGCAAATAGAGCAGGTTACATTTCTTTTGAGTGACTGTCTGCAAAGTCAGTGCAGATAGTAGAGTATACAGTACAATACATTGGTGAAGGTGCCTAGTTTTAAGTTTAGTTGCAATTGTTTACTATAAACGACAACTACTGTACCTCGCCGAGTCTCAAAATGTACTGTAAAATGCTTTTTCCAAACTAAAAGCTTAGATCAGTGATTCTCAATCTTTTCTGGGCCGTGGCGCCTTGACTGACTGTAGGCCTACCTCTAAAAGACCGTGGCCCCTATAGTGTGTAAGTTTATAAGTCCCGGTCTGTTACCTGTATAGTTTATTAAAGATTCCTACCATCGTAGCTGCCAAGAGAAAATTTTGTGCTCTGTGGTCCCTTTGGGGAACCAAGGGCCACGGTTGCGAAGTTGAGAACCCCTGGCTCAGATGCTACCAATCGCTGGTTTGATTTTTATATGTTAAGATGCTCATTTGACATTTACAAGCCGCAAGGTTTTTTTTTTTTTTTTTTTTTTCTGTAAGAAGATTACATTTTTTCTGTTTTCCCACCCCACAAACAAACTTTTAAAAAAATCTCTGGATTTAAGCTCTTTTCTGGGTTTCGATTTTGAAGGTAGGCCTATTAAGTTTCAAATACATTCATGCTTAGGTATTATTGTAGAAATAAACGTGTAAATTTGGGCCCCCTGAAAAAAATCGGGGGGTCAGGGCCCCCCGGCCCCTCCTCGCTTCCGCTACCTATGGTTCTAGATTGTGCGCAGAAGCCTTTGTTTGCGTTTAGAAAATTAAAGCACTGCAGCAACAATTATTTTTGTACAAATTATACTCAAATTATGTTAGTCCGGTGGCATTGTTTTTTGTTATTTGATTTAAGCATTCCTGTTGTTGCTATTGCGGCCTTGATTATTGGTATAATGCGCTTAGAAACAACTGTTCTGTGGCTTCAAAGCGCTTGGGCTAATGGGCGTGTCACACGCACAGTCAATTTAGAAAGAAAATGATGCACCAGTGACTAGAAGCATGTTTTCGAACTGTCAGGAAGTGAGAAGAAGGAGCAGAGACAACAGAGAGGCAATGGGAGCAAGTTTGGAGCAGCTTGCTTAACGTTTACAGAGACTAGTTCCGTTGTAACAGAGTGTTTTCTAGGAGGTATGATGATGAACACCGACGTAAAAAGGCTGTTTTGTGAGTTCGTTAGTTATCAAACATTTTTGCTAAATTTGTCCGCGAAAGACAACCAAGAAACGGCAAAGGCAACACCGAAGGCACAACACTCAACAAATATTTGGACGAAGCTACTACAATGACCGTGCCTTTAAATATTTTTGATTTTGGCAAGAGAGAAGGCATGAATGCTCTGCACTTTTACACTCTGCACTCATACACTATGTGTGCCCACTTCTTCGGCTTTGGTTGTGATAATTTTCAGTGCAAGCGGGCTAATAACGCGACCACAGAGAGCAAGGCTCTCTTCAGAAATGCTTGAAATTCTTGTGTAATTAAAATGCAACTGCAATTTTTTGGAAAATAAACAAATTGATTCAACTTGGTGCTATAGGTCTATTTTTAAGAGGTCGAATGATTGCCTGCCTCGGTCTCGATTACTGCTGGTCTCGGTCTTGAACCAAAAGTCTCGAAAGACAGCCGGTCTTGGTCTCAAAAAAATTATCAGGTTTTGATCTCGGTCTTGGTCTCGAAGCAGGTGGTCTCGACTACAACACTGGATGAGAATGCTGAAAAGATTTATATCGAAGCTAAAAAAGTAGGTTTCTGATTGGACGATAAAGTCACAAGACAAACCAAAGTCGACCAATTAAGCAACGCCGCTCTTGTAACTAAATTTTGAAGCGCATAAAGTCTTTTAGTCAACACAAGATTGGTCAAGAGTAGAATTGGATCCATTCATTTTTTTTCTAATTTTGAAATTCAAATTTATTGACTTTGAAAAAACGAAATTCAAATTCAAATTCATGAAGAATTAGTGAGCGGATTCAAATTCAATCCAACTTACCAGTCACCAGTATACTCACCAGTGTTGCCACTCATCAGCCACCTCTACTAATTCAATACTTAATCAGCCAGATTATTATAATTATGCGTTTAAAACAAGAAATATTTTTAAGTACTGTTGGTTTAGCGAGTAGCAACTTGTTCAAAATATCTTCACTCAAGAAACGAGTAAAATAAAGTAAAAGTGTAGCTAACTGCAAAAATCGCAGTGTGGCAATCTGCATCTTACGTACCACAAACTTAAAATCTTGCAACAATAATAAGTTAATAAGTCAATAATTAACAATAAGTTAATTAATAGGTTAATAAATCTTGCAACAATTAATAAGTCAATTAATAAGTTGTATATCAATCTAAAAGTTGATGAACTAACGCCCGGGCGCCAAAAGCGCTTCAACAATACAAGATGCAAAAAAAAGTAACTTTTGTTAGAAAACACGAAGAACAATTAACGAAATCGAAGAGATAAAGCAAGCTCACGAACAAATTTTTCACGGCTGCGAATCATTTTTATTGTATTTTATAAGCAACAGCCTCTGAAACGTCTCCGCGCCTAGTGAAACCAAACCACTACTATTGAAACCATAGATCAAACGCAGCTATTTCACATTCAAGATCGCTGCACATAAATGTGCATTCCACTCTATGTGAGAGAAGAAAGCATTGTCCGGCCATCCGACCTTTACATTAATAAGCTACTGTAAATCGTTCTTATCTTGCACTTATAATTCATTTTACAAAAACAGTTTGAAGTTGAAACTTTGTATCTTTTCTTTCGCTCGCCTGTTGGTGAAATAAATAAGCTTTACTGATCTCATGTGGAAAATTGCTAACGTAAAGACGAATTTCATTCTCGGCAACTTCACTTCCAAGTTAAAATGCCATAAAAACCTTTAAAGATATGAAATCTGAGCGATTGAGTTTAAAGTCTATTCTCCAGCAGGTGCACTAGGGAGGTTATTGTGGCCAAAAACAACTTCAAAGCGCCTTGCAGCGTCATAATTGCCATCATAAACTTTCTGTTGGCTTGATAAAATTTTTTGGAACGTTTGCAACATTAACTGATATAACCAGTTACGAATTGCTACATTTGCTTTGTAAGGTTTAAATCGAAAAACTCAAAGTTCGTCAATTGTTTATCAAAATATTTAAATTCATTGACGTTGAAAAAACGAAATTCAAATTCATTGACTTTGAAAAATTGAAATTGAAATTGAAATTCATTGACTTTGAAAAAACGAAATTCAAATTCATCAAGAACTCGTGATCGGATTCAAATTCTAAATTCAAATTCAATCCAACCCTAGTCATGAGTGGTTAAAAAAAGCAGCTTCCTAAGCATACGCATATGGAAAGAAAAGCGCCGTGCAGAAAGAATAAAAAAAATTACTGTCTCTGCAAGGATGAGCACACGATTGTTTTTTGAAGGAGTGTTTCACATTTTTTCCATGTCTGCTCTTCAATGTATTCTTTCTATGGAAGCATTTTTAGCTCTTTTTTCTTTTTGACGATTCCTTCGGCATATGTCAGAGAGCATCGGCAGATCTGCGGAATAAACTTGTGGTATCATGCTCCCACAAAAGGCCCATAACCGTAAACTACAGTGAGCAAATACGATAGCGACTTGCAATATTTCTGAAATAATTGTTACGCACAGTGTTTCCAGATAACTCGATTGTTGTTTTTACAGAATCTTCTCACTGATCACAATAACGGATCAATTACCTTCTCTATCATATTGCATTTTTGTAAACTGTTGAAACAACCTTGTGATGCGAAATAAATTTGCACGTTTTTGTTTGTATTTGTGTTTAGTTGCATATTTATCTTCCCGTGATGGGAAAACGATCAAAGGGTCATAACGAGCTCGCTTAGGAGTTACCGGCCGCCTGTCTACCACACTAAGATGAGGGAATCCCGCTAATTAAGGGTCTTTCCTAACGGCACAACAAGTAAACTTGCCGGCTTGTTTTTCACACTGTACCTCTAATACTGAGCGTCAAGCAGGGAAGCTGTGAATACAAATTTTAAAGTCATTGGTTTGACCCGACTCGGAATCAAACCCAAGTCTACAGCTAACTGTTTGTAAATTTTGGAGAATTGCAAAAATAAAAATTTATGATTTTAGCTGCTTAAAAACTTCGGCTAAATTATCACATAAAAAGGTGGTTGCCAGGGGTGCCTTGGTGTGGGGGCTGGGCCCCCCTAGTTCTAAAAAATGCTTTGAGGGAGGCCAACTATTCAAGTCATGGTAAAATTTTTGTGCTAATCAATATTCAGTATTTTCACATTCGAGTCTGTCGAACAAAAATTCGCCACCGAGACTATCTTGAACACTGTTCAGGCAATACAGTATTCTATTGTTCAGTGACGCAATAATACCAAACCGTTTGTGGGAGTGTTTTTACAATCACATCGAGAGTTTGCAGACAAAACTGGCTGCCTATGTCTTGTTGAAAGCGGAGTTGAGTTTTTCAAATTGATCCTCTAGCGTAGCCAGGATTTTGCAATGGGAGGGGTTGAGAATGACGTCACATTTGACCATACGTTGTATACAGGAGCGGATCCAAAAAGTTTTGGTGAGGGTATGTAATTTTGAATTAGGTTGAATGTTAACTAAATGCAAAGACGTTTAAACCCGAAAACGGGCTAAAATAAGCCTTTTTAAAATGTTTCATGTCAAGGGCGTATTCAGAATTTTTTTCAGGGAGGGGGCACCGATTTTTGTCACTTTTTCAAGCGTAGTTTTTCTTCGGCAGAATTAATTTTAAGCAACTTATGTACCAAAAACGACTCTAGGGGGGTCCGGGGGCATGCTACCTTGGAAAATTTTTGAAAACGTTTATACTAATAATGGCCATTTACGTGCTTTTTAAACAATTTTTAGGGAAAGTTTGTCATATTTTTGGCCCCTAACTTTGAGTGCTTCACCCATGATGCATTTTGTTCGCACGGTTTCGGTTATGCGTGCTAAGACGACTCAGGCATATTGTTATGATGAGGTTTAAAATTACGGAAAAATTTTATTCATTCAAAGCATTGTTGAAAATGGCTGGTGAGGGGATGCATACGCAGCATACCCGACATCCCCCTCTGGTTGCATAATAACAAAAGATGACTTCAAATCAGAGATGTTCAGGAGCCGGAGTCAAGCCAATTTTTCCGGAGCCGGATTGGACTCGGAGTTAAGTTTAACGTCAAAACTGGAGTAGGAGTTGGAGCCGGAGTGACCATTTCTTTAAGCCACTATTGTAATGTAAACTGAACATTGACGGAAGTTGTGCTCGCAATCCGCTATGAAGCATCGGTTCGCGCGCATTTTCTTAACACCAGTAAGGTAAGGACGGTGGGATCGCGCCGACGCGAGTTAAAATTTTCGGTGAAATAAGAATATTTTTTGAACAGAGTGCATTCGCACATGGTAGTCTAGTCAAGTAATCAAGCTTATTTACCAGACACCAGAAAGTTTACCTAAAAAGCAGACTAAAAACAGTGAAAGGTATGGGGCGCCGTTTGTAAACACAAGTTTGTGCTACGATTTTTTGTTTATTTAAATAAATAGTCACTTTAAACAAATACTCAAAATTAAATAAACAAAAATAAATATACGAAAACAAATATACAAACTTTTTTGTTTATTTAAATAAATAGTCATTTCAAACAAATGCTCAAAAATAAATATAAAAAATAAACACACAAAAATAAATAGTCAAAACTTTTTGTGTATATATTTTTGACCGTTTATTTTTGACTATTTATTTGCTATCTATAAATAATCAAAAATACACAGTCAAAGATAAACACACAAAAAATAAATAGTCAAAAATAAACAGTCAAAAATAAATACACAAAAAGTTTTGACTATTTATTTCACGTCTATAAAATGAATCATGGTGGATGCTGATTGGATAAATAATTGCCTAGTCATCTTCTTTGCCGGTAAATACTGGTAGAATCGGAATGGGTGAAATCTGTATTGGGTAAGCATTAGGAAGGTTGGCCAGTCGGGCTGTTCTTCAGTTGTTGGTGTGTTTAGATTTCGCGTCTCCAATAAAAGTAGGAAGTGGGGGAGTCAATATCGATACTGACAATAATAAGACAGTTCGAGAAAGGAACAACAGAAGCAAAAACTTTTTACAGTTTTCTCATTAGGTAAAAAGCTGCAAAGTAGTGTAACAGTATAAGACTGTATTTATTTAACAACTCATTTTAACAACTAGCTCTAGCCTTTGATTTCCACTTAGTTGTCACTCGGGCCACCAGCAGATAGTACAATAATCTGGTAATTCCAAAAAACTTGGTTCAATTTACACATGAAGATCTGTTGCTGGTAAAGTAAAATCATCACATAATAAAGTTGTTACATAGTTAACTTGCCACACTGAGCCTCATCAGCAAATTAAATAGATCTTTGCTCACTCAAAGAAGGTAGCAAAATCAGAGTTAGGAGAGGGTTGGGGTCAGGATTTTTGCTTAGACAGAGTGTACGGTAACAAGTTCACAAGCAACTGAAGATAGTCTATATTATCTAGGATGCAACCTAGATGAATAGGGGGCTACCAGACCAATACCGGTACCACAGTGTACTGGTACTTACCGTATACTCTTAGTAATGATAGGCATACCGTAGATATGCTGTAAAAAAAGCGATTACACTCAAGTAAGTATGCATTTCAGCCGTTGATATTACTTTAAGAAAGTGTTGGCTAACAATACAGGATAACAGGCCTAATTACTTTACAAAGCCTTCAAAAAAATAGTTGTTGATTAACTCCGGTCAGAACAGAACAATGTTACACCACTTTGCAGCTTTTTACCTAATGAGAAAACTGTAAAAAGTTTTTGCTTCTGTTGTTCCTTTCTCGAACTGTCTTATTATTGTCAGTACCGATATTGACTCCCCCACTTTCTACTTTTATTGGAGACGCGAAATCTAAACACACTAACAACTGAAGAACAGCCCGACTGGCCAACCTTCCTAATGCTTACCCTATACAGATTTCATCCAATCCGATTCTACCAGTATTTACCGGCAAAGAAGATGACTAGGCAATTATTTATCCAATCAGCATCCACCATGATTCATTTTATAGACGTGAAATAAATAGTCAAAACTTTTTGTGTATTTATTTTTGACTGTTTATTTTTGACTATTTATTTTTTGTGTGTTTATCTTTGACTGTGTATTTTTGATTATTTATAGATAGCAAATAAATAGTCAAAAATAAACGGTCAAAAATATATACACAAAAAGTTTTGACTATTTATTTTTGTGTGTTTATTTTAAAGTGAGTGTATAATAAATGTGCAATAAGTAGATCATTGCACAAACTGTTTTATGAATAATCAAAACAAATTTGTATATTTATTTTTGTGTGTTTATTTTTTATATTTATTTTTGAGCATTTGTTTGAAATGACTATTTATTTAAATAAACAAAATAGTTTGTATATTTGTTTAAAGTGCCTATTCATTTAAATAAACAAAAAATCGTAGCACAAACTTGTGTTTACAAACGGCGCCTCTTAGGAAGGAAACAGCAAAAGACAAAAGTTTTGTGTAAGACTTCCTGCAGGTTAATATTTTCAAGAGCAATTTTGTAATTGTCACTGTGTTGCATAATTGCATTTTTTTGCAGTAGCCTAGAGTAGCGGAATATCCACCTACGTAAGAGTGCGTAGCAATTATAAGTTTTGCGAGAAAATTCATGAAGTTTGCGTTACAAATTAAATTTGTCAGAAAATGTTGAGGTCACAACTGCGTTTTGAGTTTCGACCAATGAAACATTTTTTCAGCTCAGTTTAAACTCCTAGTCCAAGGAGTAAAATCCAACATGCAGAGATCCAATTAGACCGGAAGCCTACCTGAGTTTCAATATTATCGATTTGGTTCCGATTTGTGCATCTACATCTACATTAATTCGTTTATATGTTGCCACTTGATGAAATAAATAGCCTCAATTGAATTGAACGACATCTATTTTTTTGTACAACTTATTGGAATTGCTGTGAGAGTTGGTGCATAACCTGCATTTGGATTTTTTTCATTTACACATAAAACCTCTATACAGCTTAGGTGTGTCATATCTTTTTAGTGTGATTCTTTTGCAATATCCAGTAGCACACCGTTGCTCGACATAAAATTGATTTTTTACATTCAAACGCTTAATTGCTTTTTATTTTTCATTGCTTAATATAGCTCATTGTGGTGTTACAGTATTTTGAAATTGTCCGCTTTGCATTTTTTAAAAACATCGATGCTGCATAACAAGGTGCAGCAACTAAGGTGAATTGTGTTTACTGTGATACTGCATTTTTGCTTAGAGGTATTACTTTTAATTCATTCAATTTGTTACAGGAAATTTGCTTGTAAAAATATTAGAGCTAGCTCAACTGGTCATGAATCTCTTTCTGGAGAGCATGAAACTTAACATTGGCCTAAAGTTTGGATAACATTGTGATTGTAAAGTTTGTAAAATACTCCGAGTAACAGGAGTGAAAACAGGAGTTGGAGTTATGATTTTTGACGTAAACAGGAGCAGGATTGGAGTAGGATTCTGTAATTTTGGAGCAGGATTGGAGTCGGAGTCACAAAAAAGAGACTCCGAACACCTCTGCTTCAAATTTAAGAGAGATGTTTTGAACTAAAAATACCGAACCGAAGGCAGTTAAAGGCACGATTGTTGTAAGTACGTCAAAGGAATGCTTTCTGGTGGAACTGGTAAAACGATAATGAAATGTGAGCGGTTTAGATCTTTTTTGAGCTACAGTATACGTAGATAAATAACTGAGGTTTTTCTCAAATTATATTGAACTGAAAATTCAACAGTAATTGAGGGAGACTGCGAAGTGAGCTTGCGCTCTTCGAGTCAGCAGCCACCCGTTACATATGTCAAATGCAATCGGCTCCAGCCGCGAATGGAACCCGTCACGCAGGATCTGTCACCTGCGCGCGGTACCGCTAGGCCTTGTCGCTGACTATTATTATTTATTTATATAACGCTACGTAATTCTTGTTATTATGACAATTACAAAACCAGATTATCAATGACAAAGTATCTAGCACTTCGAAATAAATATCAGAAAAAAAGTAAGTATGACGTCATTTCAGGCTTAATGGGGGGGTTGTAACCCCCAAACCCTCCCGTGGCTACACCACTGGATTGATCTACGGGTGGTTAGGCTTTTTTGTTTTCAATTCAATAACTTATCAAAAGTTGGAGTATTTTTAATGGCATTTTAAGAATTTTGTTTCATTATTGCTGCATCGTTCATGTGAAAATAATTGACTGCTGACGGCTGCTGTTACATTAGGATAATGATAACTTGTTTTTTCTTGTATTTCTTTTGATCGTTTTAAATAATTTACGTCGTGCGCCTTGTACTTACTGCCGTACATTTTGCCTTCTTCAGGTGAGCCTGTGTTTTTCTGGCAGATTAGGCATACAATAGATTGTCATTTGTAATTTCAATTTTTGTTTTTCGCATACGTAACTTAGTTGCGGAGTCCCGGTAAACTTAAGTGTTTGTGATTAGTGCCATATCTCGGAAAAGATAGTCACAACTCAAAAACCTAGCTGTCACTTTTTCGGAGATTTTCGGTGCGATCAATAGATTAAGTAGGCTCTGACACAGGTTGGGCAATACCATTTTTAAAAACAAACCAAAAACAAAGAGAGAACTGATTGAGAAAGTAATCGCCGGACGGTTTAGGGTCATTTTAACAGAAGAGTTGGCAAAGTTGATCGGTTACCTAACAAAACGTTGCAAGATGGTCATTGAAAATCATGGATGGCCAACAAAATATTAAACCTACTGGCATTCTTCTTGGTGTAACAATACTGTAGGAAGATTTCAAAATTGTACAAATGAGCCTTTTTGAGGATGCTTAAGTTCCTGTAAACGAGTTGTTCGATTAGCGACTATGGTATGATATGCATAAAGGATTCTGAAGCATAAAGCATTCTGTAACTCGTGTGTCTACGTCACCACACTAGTCAAATCCTTTACGTGGCCAGGGTGAAGATCAACAACTAAAAAAGCAATGCCCTTCCTGGCCTACTGGACGGGAAGTCATAACGACTTTCCTCTTGTTAGGTCGGAGGCTGTATCAGCTCTCCATCACCAACAGTGCAAAGCACTCCAGTCAAACGCACCGTAGAGCGGGACAGCGCTGTTTCGGGCTATTAGCCCTCATCAGCCGCCCTCAAAAACTTTGTTCAGTATGCTGCGTTATTCTTGGGTAAAACATTCTGCTGGGAGTAGGCTACCAATGTTTAGTAAAAATAATATCTTCTGTGAACGATTTGCGGCAAACTAATGCCTGCATTCATTTCATTTCTTTTTTAAAATGCCAATTTCTGATCAAAGTAACGCAGTAAGTGGAACAAAATTGAAAAACAGGATGAATAAGTCTCTGTTCAAAATTGTCCGAAAATTCGAGATAACTTTGAATACCGAAAAATTCAAAAAAAAAATTATATTAAACCACAAAAAATGATTTTTTTTCAAATTTTGAAAGGTCTAGTTGGAGCCCCCAACATACATCAATTTGGTGAGACTTGGATAAGAACACAAGAATTGACACCAAAATGAAGTCAAAAACTGTTCAAAGTTTGGCAGTTTTACGGTTCCGGTTTACAGCGAATTTAAGCCATCTACGCATCTTCAATGAATTCCGGTAAGAGCCCTCGGTATAAAACAATGAGAGTAAAAATGAAACCAGGTTTAATTGCCGTCCAGCCGGACCTCCAAAAACTAGGGCCCCGCAAAAATTTTGCTACAGGCCCCGCACTAGCCTAATCCGGCCCTGATTATGCTAGTATATGTCTTGGGTTTGAAGAAACCGCTCGCTATGTTGAGTTCATCTCAAATGTTTGGAAGATAATGTCAGTCAAGGCTCTTTATGAAGGGGGGAGATGTGGGACCTTTGATCAGGGTGGGACCAATGACCATAGTTGATTTCTCGCAAAGTTTTTTGCGGATTTTCTTTCTTTTTTAGGAATTGATTCAAAATAGTTTCACAGTTTTACATCCGGGTTTTGATCGAGTTATGATCATCCACGCGCGTGCAAGCAAGGATAACCTTTTTTACTGGCTCAAAAGTTTTTTTGTTGCTGATTGTTTTTTTCGTCTGTGAACTTAAAGTTAAACGAAAGGTAGCGCAGTATCGCTTGTTTTTAAAGTTTATTTAATGTAGAAAAAGATTTTGCCAAGCTCGGAGGCATATACCCTATCACGTAACGGCTAGTTAGAAAAATGTTGAGCCTACACAGTTGTGGGACCTTTGAGCCAGTGCAAAGAGGGACCAATGAGCCAGTGGCAGTTTGGTGTGCACTGGCTGTGGACATAGTTAAGGCAGGCCTCTATGTCATTGTTGAAGTGTTTTCTGTAGTTGGGAGCTTCAGACATTTTGTTGAACTGCTACTTAATGGTCCTGATGACGAAGATGATTATGAAATTGAAATCTTAAAAACGGTCTAAGCAGATTAACCATGGTTTCGTCTTCCCTGACGTTGATCATATGGCTACTGCTAAGAAAAGTGACATATATTTCAAAATGTTTCACCGCCATCTTCAGCTGCAGCTACTAAGCGTTTAGTTAATGTGTTAAAATTTAATCTCATTTTGGCTCGTTATGGCATTGTAGCGTAAGCATCTAATTGTTAAGGGTGATTGATAGATTTTTTTGTGTGATTTTTGCGTGATTAGTTTTGTTAATCAATCTGTTTGTGTAATCTACAGTATTTATTGAGCTATGATTTTGACAACAAAAAGGTCGCAGCTATGTAAAAGACAAAGACATAGCGTAAATTGAAAAAAAGCGTAAGCTAAAAAAAAGGGAATGGCGCTGATAGTGTAGAGCCCTTTTCATTGACTACGCATTGCTAGATAAGCAATTAAGCATGAGAACGCGTAGTTGCAATTTTTTTCTTAAATAATTTTAATTATTACCACACTGATTTTACTTCTTAGTTTTACCACTATGATAAAACTTCATTCCATCGTAGATCTAACAGTTTCTGCAGCTTCCTTCCAGTGGTTCATAGGTCCCACACCGTGTCTCATTGCTCCCACAAACTAAGGGGACCAATGAGCCATTTCTAGAAAATTAGATTTTTAATAACTCAGTTAAAACATGTTTGTTCTTGCCCAACTTCAGTTTGGGGTTGCATCGCCTGCTGGTCTATTCAAATATAAAATTTTGTTTGTTAACATCGACAAATTCAGGAGTTAGAAAGCAAAAAGTGAAAAATGGCTCATTGGTCTTACATCTCCCCTAACTGCAATTGCTTAGTTTTTTTTAACCGGGATAGCTATTTAATATATGCATTTTACTTCAATGTGCGCACAATATGCGTAGTAACTAGCACTACATGTTCGCTGTTCTCAATTAATATTTATTTGATTATTATGCAAGGATTATCGAACAAAACCTATGTATGTCAACAGCGTTGTTAAATTTGCCGTTTGGCAATAGGTTTAACTTTGTTAATTTTGGTTTATCGAATCATTATTTCAGCTGTTACGCGTATTAAATTTATTGTACGGTAAATATTTTTACAATGTAGAAAGAGAGACGGTATGTACAAACCACTGAAGCTAGAAGGTCATGCAGGCTTGATTTATCTCCAAAACGCAGTTTGCATTTTTGAATAATGGAAGGCTTCTAAAAAAACAGGACTTACCTTTGAAACATTTACGGCTTGTATTCAAACGATTAGAGTACTTCTGGAACTGGTTAACCATTCACAAGAGCACAATGTTGCGCACAGTTCGAAAACTGACCTCAGAAGCTTCGGCTAAGAGATAGTGTAAACCAGCGTACTCTATGAATGTTTTGTTGCTTTTCATTTGCTGTTTGGGTTTGTGTTGAAGATATTGCATTGCATTTTACCATACCTGGGACGGTATACTGCTCAACTTTTGTACCCTTAACGCAATGCGTTAACTTAATGAACAAACAGAGTTAACGCATTGCGTTAAGTGCAACAAAAGTTGAGTTGTTCTTTTTTTGAGCAGATTGATACCAGTAGGCCTATTAAGCTTCCATGCAAAACACTACGCTATTCAAACTGTCATTACAATGACTTGTAATACCGTTTTGTTAATTGTACTTGAGTGTTATGACCTGCAGCGCCGATATTTTATCAAAATTGAAAAAAAAATGCGTTTGACCCAACTAGTGTCACATGCAAAAATGAGTTGTTCATGTTTCTGACTGGGTCGCACTAAAAACCGTATGGGCCTATGCGGTGCCCATACGGTTTTTATGGGCACGTTCTTTGCACGGTTCTCTGCACGGTTCCTACAGTTTCCCACACTGTCCCTACGGTCTCGTACGGTTTTTAGGGCAACCGCTATTCACTTTATTTCAGCACCTGACACCTTGAAATTCTTCACTATTTGCAATGTCTTTCATCACTTCAAAGTAAATAGGAAGTATTCTCTTGCAACTCGACTTATAACGAAACGCAAACATTCGTAATGATATAAATATGGAGCACGTAGTCTACTTCAGTTCTTGTTTCTTTTGGCGCTTGTGGTGTTCGTGGTATACTGGTTGAACTTGAATGAAAAAGAACTCAAACAAGATTGTAGAAATATTTGGCAACATCATGCACGTTCCATCATGCTGCCAAAATTTTCTTTAAATCTAATTGACCCTTAAATTGTGATTACAGTATTAGACTACTCCGGGAAGTGTAGATTGATAAATAAGTATATACTGGTACGGTACTTAAATGTTTTGCAATCAAGATATTTTAAGTTCTGAACTAAAAATTTAGCAGTACGGATAAGTACTCGTTTGGCCATACCGGCAGTACCGTATCTCCTGAATTGTCTGGCAGTGACTGATTAAGGGGTAAAGTGGTACGAGTACCGGTACTGGTACCCGACTACCCGTACTGCCGTTAACTAACCTGCGGTAAATTGCTGAAAACAAAACCAGCACTATGCAAGCCAAATTCAGGCTCATTTCGGCCGTTTGCACATGAGAGAATGTCTAGACCAGTAGACAGCCAGTGTTAAGACTAAAACAAGTACGGGTACCAGTAATAAGCTAAGCCTTTTTTCTTCTTGGTACCTGCACAGCTGCAGTTCTCTGAGACCGACCAACTTGAGTTAGCATAAAATACCATTACCCTACTGGCTAGACCAGTAGACCGACTCTAGAGTAGTGATTAAACTGATTTAGTCTAATTAACAGTGTTCCCTCTTAAGATTTTTTTGGGCTTGTTTGAATTAAGCTGTGGTTTGAGGTTAGGGTTTGAAGTTAGGGTTTGGGGTTAGGTTTAGAGTTAGGCCCTAACCCCTACTAATAACTCACTAGGCCTAGCTCTCCTTGTGCTCATGATATACCGGTATCTGCCTGTTATAAGATGTGACTTAATCTGTTTGCCTAATTCAAACAAGCTCTGAGTTTTTCACATGCAAGTTTAGGCCCTACCGGTACTTTAGTTAAAATTTTAATAAACCCTAACCAGTACTGGTTATTTGCCCGGGTTTTTCTTCAGTTTAAGAAAGTTTGATTGAAGTTTTTGCCCTCAATTTGAGTTTGCGGAGCTACCAGCTGACCAGTAGGAGTACCGGTAGGCTATACCAGTACTAGACTAGTCCAGGAGTCTATGATTGACTGGTTTCATTTTACACCAAAACATCAAACGGTTTGATATGATATAAATTTGGATGAAAATCATGGATTCAATTGATAGTATCAAGAAAAAATTACCCAAAATTTTTTCACGTTTTTCAAACTTTTTGCCTTAGCACTACAGTATCGGTACCCTAAGCAAGGGCTTCAAAAGCCACCAATGAGCCCACGGCAAATTTTTTGGTGGGCCCCTACCTTTTGCTGTTTTGCAGTCTTCAAGCACAAAGACAACATTTTAGTAAATTCAATGAGTTAGTTGGTTGCTTATATTTACCTCTTTTCTAGCAGAAAAGCAATTAAGGTGATATAACAAGCTCACTTGTTTCATCCTAGGGAAAATGTTGAGGATATTTTTGATGGTTGCCAGTAACTTCGCCACACTTTCATACATCGAAAATTTACATTGCCTACACCGAAACAAGACTTTAAATTCCCAGTTGCCGTAAAAAATTTTATCGGGCTTTTCGAGTTACTTGGTAACTTCGCCACATAAGCGAAACTGTGGGGTAAGATGTGGGGAGAGAGGTGTGGAAGAGTGCATGGGGTGAATAAGGAAGTGTGTTGGGGTGTAGGGGGAGGTCAGGGGAGCTGTGGGAAGAGATATGGGGGGTGTGAGGGGAGAAGTAGGGAAATGTGTTGAGGTGTGGGGGAGGTAAGGAAAGATGTGTGGGGAGTGGAGAAGTGTGGGGAGGGTGTGGGAAAGTGTATGGGGTGAGTGGTAAAGTGTGTTGGCGTGTGGGGAAAGGATGTGGGGAGGGTAGTGGGGAAGATGTAGGGAAATGTGTTGAGGTGTGGGGCCCCAACACACTTATAATTCCCCACATCTCCCTACCCTCACGGCCTCACCTTTTCCTACATCTCCCCTTACCTCCCCCACACCTCATCACACTTTCCTACACCTCCTTTTATACCTCTTCCCACATCCCTCCTTCCTCCCCCCACACCCCAACACATTTTCCTACTATCCCCACATCTCCTTTCACCTTCTCAAAGTGTGGCGAAGTTACCACGTGACGAAGTTTCTGTGGCGAAGTTACTGGCAACCTTTTTGATGACCACGATGAATCACACTACTAGGTATACAAAGAAGATGGAAATTTAGTGAGGACAAAGACCAACGTCAAAGTCATAGTGGGGATTCGGAGTCTCGCTACCAATGCTGCTTACAGTAGTAACTCCATTGTCAGTATGAGCACTTGGATAAGGGTAGCTTACCACCTTACACTTGCTTCATCAGGTACAATATTGACACTCAAATTATGACTTTGCTTACATCACCATTTGCATGAGATACTAAATTTACAATGAAACTTCAATATCATTCCCTGGACTACTTTCGCAGACATTTAACACTTCGTTATGAATAGCAGTTTCCTGGTCAGGATCATCTTCACAAGATCTTTTTCTCTTTTTCACTCAACTACCGAAGCTTTCTAGTCTTTGCTGCCCTTTACGCTGTAATCGTTTTCTTATGACTCTTTCTTTTCAGTTTTGTGTATTGGATTTATGTTTTATCATTTCTCAACATGCATTCACAAAAATATACCTAGCCTAGGCTACTACCAAAATTGTAAGAATAATTAATCCTATTCCAAAAATTTTTTTAAAACCTATTGCATCCAATCAATCAATTTAACAGCATTTGTTTAAGAAACACTGAGCCCAACACTTTGTTTTTTTGTGCATGCGACATCAAAAAGATATGCTCCAGTCTTGGTATCAGCAACCTTAATTACTCTTTTGATCGAGGGACCCATAAAAGCTGGACTGTGTTAATTGCATTCTCGTGAGAGCCACATCACAGTTTTGAATGTCTACTCACAAGGGCGGATCCAGAGGAAATGTGGGGTATGCATACCCCCACCAGCCATTTTCAACAATGCTTTGAATGAATAAAATTTTTCCATAATTTCGAACTTCTTCATAATAATATGCCTGAGTTGCCCCAAGCATGCATAATGGAAACTGTGTGAACGAAATGCATCATATTTGGTGAAGCATTCAAAGTTAGGGGCCAAAATATATATAAACAAAATTTGCCTGAAAATTGTTGAAGAAGCACTAAAATAGCCATTGCATAATGTAAATTTTCAAAAATTTTCCTAGGAAGCATGCCCCTGGACCCTCTAGAGTCGTTTTTGTTACTTGAGTTGCTTAAAATTAGTTCTGCTGGAAAAAAACTACACTTAAAAAAGTGATGCAATTTGATGCCCTCTCCCTGAAAAAAATTCTTAATGCACCCCTTACATAAAACATTTTCAAAGGGCTTATTTACGCCCATTTCAGGTCTAAACGCCTTTTCATTCAGTTAATATTCAACCTACTTCAAAATTACGTCCCCCCCATCAAAACTTTTTGGATCTGCTCCTGCCTATTCAAACCAAAAGTGTTTTTACCCGTACACAACAAAACTCTGCTGCTCACGTATAATTAAAATTGTATTTCGTAGACCTTGTGTCATGCACTGTCTTGCCTTTCCACTTACTTAAAAGCATATGCTTCAAGTACCGGTATCTTTTTGCTTCAAAATGCTTTGAATATTAAATGAAGCTGTTCTTATGCTTCCATCAAACTCAAGCCTATACCTGAGCCACAACATCTACTTGGTTGTTTAAAATTTCTTTAACGCTGCATACATGGAACCTAAATATTCCACTGATCTATTCAGCCTCAACCTACAGTTGGAATGCTATAACCAGAGATGGGCCTTTGTCGAGATAATTTATTGGTGATAATTTGTTATCAATTATCGTTATCGCTCAAAATAGTTTTGATTTATTGATTACTGATATCGCTTTTGTGATATATTTTGTTATCACCAATAAATTATCACAATAAACAATTCTTTATGCACATTGTGTTCAAACTTCCAAGTTAGTGAGTTAGCGCTGTAAAAAAAATACACGATGTCCAATAAAACTTTTGCAATTTTAAAAAAATCTCAGTCTTTTGTTAAATGCCACAGCAGAGTCTGTGATCTGCTCTCTTTTGAAAAACTTGAAAAACAATTTTGCAATTTGACTTACAAGGAAAAAATTCATCTAACACATTGAAAATTCATCGCAACTTTGATTGAAAAAATTTATCGCTGATAATTTATTGATTACGGATATTACTTTAAGAAATTGAGATTTATTGATTATCAGTATCGCCCAGGCGTTTTTTGAAATTATCAATTATTGTTATTGTTGTAGTACAGAAAAATTTATCGTTCCCATCACTGGCTATAACTGGTCGCAATTGCATACTCTCAATTGCACAGATCTCATATAAACACGTTTATGATTCAACATTGTCTTAACTGTAATTAAGACGAAGCCAAATGAAATGCAGATGAAGCAAAACATTCCAATTTTCAGCTTATGTGCCTTTATGCATAGCATACTAATCAAAATGATGTTTATGGGGCCCTCATGCTCCGGAAAATTGGTAATATTTGGATGCATATTAAGCTCAAATGCTGTTATGATTTTTTAAACTTTTTTTGCTCTATTTTGTAAGATATGGGCCCCTAGAACAACCTGATTTATGCTGAGGGCCCGTGAACTCTATAAAATCGATTACTTGGAAGTTTCTTTAAGGTATGCGCAAATTGGCCCTAGAACAGCATGGTGACTTATGTTGGTGGCCCATGCACTTCATAAAATTGATTATTTGAAGTATATTGAGCTCAAATGCTGTTTTAATTGTTTTTAAAACTTGTTTTGACTCTTATTTATTTTGTTAGATATGGATTAATGGGCCCCAGGGTCATTTGCCCCCCTGCCCCTCCTCTCATGGGCCCTGGTACTAATTACTTTTGTCTAAAAATGTCTGGGAGCATTAAGATGGGATTTGGAACTCAAATTTAATAAAAAGATTATAGCTAGTATACTGGTATATTAGTAATCATTTTACAAGCGTTGTGGTAAAAACTTATACCATCATCAAAGTAAAACTACAGAGACACTAGGGTAGAACAACAGCACAAGAAATAATTCTTTTAAATTCAGCAAGCAATTATGTCATAAACACAGCAGTTGAGTTAGATATTGAATGAAATATTTTTAAGGGGCAAATAGGCTGTAGCATTACATGCGACTTGAGAGAAATGTTATGAGCTGCCATGGACTCAGTTTTATGTTGTTTTAACAACACTACTCTTAACATTTCTCTCAAGTCGCATGTAATTCTATACTTCCCCTTTAAAATATTTCATTCCATACCTTACTGCTGTGATTATGATGTAATAGCTTGCTGTACTTGAAAAAATCTTTCTTTTGCTGTTTATCTACCCTACTGCCTCTGTAGTTTTACACTAACGATGGTATAAATTTTTAAAATGATATATTGGCTATAATCTCTTCATTATAGTTTATATTACTGTACTAGTTTGGTAGCCAACTTCAAGGAAAATTAAATTTAGCCAGTGACTGATAAAAAATTAGTGCAAATCAGAAACTGACTAATAAACTGGCCCTGATTGGTCAGCTAGACTTAAACTGACCACCTTAGTCCAGAGTTTACTTTGATAAATGCATACACCTGTAATAGTCCAGTGCTTAGCAAGCGAACAACATCTGTAGCTTACCACATTACTAAGGACCTGTGGACTAATCTAACCACTTGCAGCTTGGCTGGAAGGAGGGAGCAGTAATACACTGGTGGTTTACAGTGAGTCTTGGATGATACTGGTAGTTCTTTTTCTTCATTTTGATATTAATTAGTATTGTGAAGTTCTGTGGTTTCATGCATTATTGGTATCACACCTACGGCACTATGGGTTCGGTCATGATTAATCTATTCCTTAGTCTTAACATTGTGATGTTTTCTCATGAAACCATAGGACATGCTTGCTCCAGTGCTGTTTTTTTTTTGATGTATTTAGCTATTTTATGGAGTAGTATGAAATAAATGCAATACATAAAATAATCAAAAATTTGGTTGTGAGTAAACACCTAAGCTAACACTGATTAAACTAGCCTGAAACAAACTTTTTAAAGGTAACTCATCGTCTGCTTTTGTCATAGACTATTTTACTTTGTTACATGATTTAATGGATACCTTGTATAAAGTTCTTACAATGCTTTCAGATCCTAGACGTTGTAGTAGTGGGGTTGTGCATGCTCTAAAATGAAAGGAAAAAAGCGTTCTTTGAAAACTGCTCCAGTGGTTGATATTGTTGATGATGAAAAGTTATTCTTCGACAAACCAATTGTAGAAAATAGTGATGATGAAGATGCAATTAATTCAGAAATATCTGCAATAAAAGAAGAAGTTCAGCTTCTTAAAGCTGCCAAGGCAAAAAGCTCCAAAAAGTCTAAAGTTAAGAAGAAAGCAATGAATGATTTAAGTGACAAACACGAAAGTGACCCAGCTTCTGAAAGTACTAAAAACTCTGATGTTGATGTAAATGGAAATGAAGTTGAAGATAGTGGCATTAAACTGGAAGAAAGTGTATATAACAATTTAAACAATGAAATAAGTGGCTTTTATAAAATTCGTGGTAGCTCTATAAATATGTATAATTATGCTGAAAGTGAAGATTCATCTGATGAGGAAGATCTACGCAATACGGTTGGTAACATTCCTATGGAATGGTATAAAGACTTTCCCCATATTGGTTATGATTTAGACGGCAAAAAGATTTTGAAGCCCTTGCGAAATAAAGACGAACTTGACAAATTCTTGGATAAAATGGAAAATCCAGATTATTGGCGGACTATACATGATAGAACAACTGATCGGGAGCATATTTTAACGGAAGAGGAATTAACTCTAATTGATCGTTTAAAGCAAGGAAAGTTTTTCGATCCTGACTATGATCCTTATGAACCGTCCATTGATTTTTTCACCAAGGAGAAAATGATCCATCCAGTAAGTAATATGCCCGAGCATAAACGCAGTTTTGTTCCGTCAGTGTTCGAAAAACGCAAAGTTGGAAAGCTTGTGCATGCTATTAAGATGGGTTGGATAAAAGTTGGTAAGCCTAAGAAAGAAGTTGAAGAAGAAGAAGAGACCTTTTATGATTTGTGGTCTGACGCCAAAGATGATCGCAAGACTCGCAGTGAATTGGCTCGACAAAAAATGCACATTCCTGCCCCAAAAGAAAATCTTCCTGGACACTCAGCATCCTACAATCCACCACCAGAATATCTGCCAAATGAAGAAGAGATTCAAGCATGGAAAGATGAAGATCCTGAATTCCGAAACCTGGATTTCATTCCCAAAAAATTTAATAGCTTGAGAAGAGTGCCTCAATATGACAATGTTGTTCAAGAGAGATTTTCACGTTGCTTGGATTTGTACCTTTGTCCTCGGCAGCGAAAAATGAAGGTACAAGTAAACCCTGAAGATTTGATCCCGAAGTTGCCCAAACCTTCAGATTTAAAACCGTTTCCTACATTCCAAACGCTTTGCTATCGTGGTCACA
Source organism: Trididemnum miniatum (assembly GCA_964006365.1). NCBI lineage: Eukaryota > Metazoa > Chordata > Ascidiacea > Aplousobranchia > Didemnidae > Trididemnum > Trididemnum miniatum. The sequence continues at coordinate 13,375,848 of OZ023234.1, read as the reverse complement.
ATTCCATTGTATTGAGTATATCCGTCGACGCATCTGGTCAGTGGCTTGCGTCTGGTTCAAAAGATGGTGTGGTGCGAGTTTGGGAAGTTGCTACAGCACGTTGTGTCCGTGAAATTTCTTCTTTTCCACCTGAATCTTCTATAAAATCTGTATCATGGTGTCCTAATGTTAGTGTTTGTCTTCTTGCTGTCGCTGTGGGGAATTCAGTTATATTAATAAATCCGTTTGTTGGCGACCGCGTGGTATGTCAGTCAACTGATAAATTGATTGAATCATTTGAGCAGCCCACTGATGTTGATGAAGAAGGCAATATACGAAAGATTAGAACAAATGCTTTTGTTTCTCCGTGGCAATTGGTTAGTTCCGGTCCAGAATTCGCGGATGGGCAGCGTGTAATCATTGGGCATCCAAGGGAGGTTGGGAAGGTGATATGGCATGCCAAAGGTGATTATTTTGCTACAACTCTTCCTGGAAATGACAATCATCAAGTTTTCTTGCACCAACTTACTAAATTACGCTCTCAAAATCCGTTCAGCAAATGCAAAGGAATTGTTCAAACAATTGCGTTTCATCCAATAAGGCCTTTTTTTTTTGTTGCCACTCAGACAGTAATAAAAGTTTATAACTTAGCCAAACAAGAACTTACGAAAAAGCTTTCTCCGAACTGCAAGTGGATATCATCTATTGCTGTTCATCCTGGAGGAGATAACATTTTGGTTGGAAGTTACGATTCTCGTCTGTCATGGATCGATTTGGATTTGTCCACAAAGCCTTACCACACAATGAGATATCATGGAAAAGCCGTTCGGGCGTGCGCTTACCACCGCAAATACCCACTGTTTGCATCTGCTGGTGACGATTGCACGGTGATTGTTAGTCACGGAATGGTATATAATGATCTTATGCAGAATGCATTGCTTGTCCCAGTGAAAGTTTTGAAGGGACACAAACCTGATGATGTTTTTGGCATAATGGACATTTGCTTTCATCCCAACCAGCCGTGGGTGTTTTCTGCCGGCGCTGATGCCACAATCAGATTATATACATAAAAGTAAATATGAGGAGACTGTGAAGTTACTGCTAACATTCTAAAAACTGCTTTAGATAATTTCTGTAAATTTTTTTTGGTCGCATAGTGTTGTTGCATCTGACTACCGGAGATAACGAGCCGATGTATTTAGTATTTTTGACCAAACTACTATTTTTGCTCTTTGAGGAATTATTCTTCGCTTTCCAAACTAAAATAATCATGTTTCATTTTCAATTTTTCGACTTTGAAGTGCGTCCAATGTATTTTAAGTTGTCACATTAAAAAGCAGCTAAGTGTGCCAATACCACTTTTATTTTTTGTTAAAATTCAGCCTACCGTCTTGAATTATTTCATTTGTGATGGTTCAACAATGTTTGATTGAATGACCTGTTTTTAGCATGGCTGGATGTAGCCAGTGAGAGCTCATGGGTTATTTCACGTTTGCCGCTGGTGATCAATGATCGACGACATCTCTAAGTAAATGACTAAAGGTCTTCGTGGTCCATCTTCTAAAAATGGTCGTTTTGTAATCGTGTCGAGCTCTTTAGTTCGTGACAAGGCCCCTTCTACGAGATTCGTAATTTTCCGCCTGCAATCTTATTGGTAAATCCATCCCTGTTTTTTAGTTTTGTTGATTTGTAGCTGAGAAGCCAACGGTGCTTCGGTAGCATGTGTGTTTAATTGCTCAATATTGTGGAAATTTCGTAAGTTGCGCTATACCAGCATTTTAATTCCCATTGGTTTACAATGTTGTCAGCAGGGAAGGATTTACGTATAGGCTAAGCAGGCTGAAGTCTAGGGCCTCGGAGAAAATGAGGAAAACAATTACGAAGAACAAAGACCTTTTTTTGGTCTTCACCGATAGTTTCAGTGAAAACAGTAAACACTACATCTGCGGACAGAGCCGGCGGCCGAGCTGTCGACTTAGGGGGCCAAGCGTTTATCAGGGGTGTCAAAGTTTGAAATTAAGCACAAAAGCCGCTGTTTTCAAAAGAGTAACCTTGCTGATTGGAGGGGCCAAGTATGTCCATCGGGGGGAGCCAGCCCTCCCCTTTCTGCAGACGTAAAGACCTTTTTTTATCTTTACCGATTTCTAGAGGAAAAATCAAAATAGCCGAGATGGCCTCTCATTGTCTAAATCCTACCCTGGTTGTCAGCTATTGGCGTAAATGGCTGCTCCAACTGCATGGTGCTATCTCGAAAAGCAAATGTCAATGGACCTACAAGGATGGAGACAAACTTGCTCCACCTTATTGTGTTTTCACATCATTTACGGTAGTTTGTTGTGAAGGTGTTAGTCTATTATCTAAATTCTTTAATATTGTAGTCAGATGTTTTGCCAAGAAAGCGATATTGTAGTTGCCCTAAAAGAGTCCTGATGCTTAAAATTTGGTAATGCTCTTATATCTTTGGCGTTAGTAGAATGGGGCAGTAGCTAATAAACTGTTTTGCATCATGTTTGCTGGATTAAGTGAATTTCATCGTTTGGCTATCCTATGTAAAAGATCATTTGAATAGGCTAGCAGAAGTATAGTCATACTAGCGCTCTTCATCATCTGTAAAAGTAAAACAGATTTTTAACGACGATGTATTTTAAGTGAACAGAATGAAATGGCCATTGCAAAAGCGCAATTATGGCGCGCCAAACACTGAAAGAGTGTGGACTGGTCAACCACTCATTCACTTGCGAACCCACCTTAGAGTCGAAGATTGGAGAAGTTTGAACTCAGCGAAAGACATTCTAGCATTTTGAGCGTCATAAATTTCGCACGAAAGTTAAGTCAAAGAAAAGTTGTAGGCCTACTTAGTTCACATTTCCCTGCCTAAGTTGCAGGGCGTAATGCGGATTTAGGAAGGGGGGCATTGTGCCATGGCTCCCAACCTTTTGACTTAATATACCAGACTTTTAATGGTTTTAGCAGTTTATGACCCCCCCCCCCCCCCTTTAAAATTTCTCTATACGCCTCTCCCAATTTAGGTGAGTCAACAGCCCAAGGGCTTTCTGCAATCTGCTTCATAAATAAAATTTTTGTCACAACTGAAGAAATTGATTATCGCATTAAAAATTTAATTGTAATCCAGAAAGCCCGTAAGCTTTGGCCCACTATACCCTGTTCACATGTCTCAAGGCCCAAACTGGCTTGATGTCATACACACTTTTTTAAATTCTGACATCAAAAATTTAATTGTGATGCAGATAGCCCCCAGCAACAAGTCCACATCAATTATTGGACGTGTGGACACAACTGGACAGGGTCAGTGATGGACACATAAACCTTTCTGTACTAAAGCGATAACGATGATCGAAATTTTGAAAAAGCCCTGGGCGATACCGATAATCGATAAATCTCAATGTCTCTGAGCGATATCGATGAATTATCGCCGATAAATGTTGCGGTAAATTTTCAATGTGTTTGTCGAAGTTATTTTTTTGTTGCCTAGGTCAAATTGCATAAACGTTATGGATTTTTCAAGAAAAGAGAACAGTTCGCGGATTCTACCGTGGGATTAAACAAAACAAAGAGATTTTTTTTTTATCATTTACTAAATACTGCATAAATATTTTTATCAAGACAATTACTAAATACTAACATCATCAGTTAAATTATTTGTTATTTTTGTACATTACGCAGTATTATAGAACTTATTCAGCACTAGCGAATTAAGTATACAGATCAGATCGAGCGTGCGAGAAAAAGGCTCCGTCTGGGAGCAAAGTTTGTTTCTTCTATTATACACGCCTTTTTCTCTCACACTGAGCTTCCAGTCTATATAATAGAAAGTCAATGATCGAACCGCTTGAAATATCGCTCCGGTTTAGGTTCAGGTTCCGTAAAAATTTATTTTTAGCGGTTTTTTTAGCTCCGATTCGGTTTTTTCGTCGATTGATTTTGCAGGTTTTGTTCCGCTTAAGATTAAAAGTAGCTTAAATTATCCAATTCAGGTTCGCAGAAGAAAAAATTTAAAGGTTTAAACTAGATTTGAATTCAAGAATTTGAAACCGTCAATTCGACTTATGTTCTGGTACACAGCTACTAACGCATTTTTTTCAAAAATACCTATCGTATTTGGCTTACTCATACTGTAGTTTTTAAGATACTACTGCAGCTCATAAGCGATGCCCTCAGCGGCCGATACAACCTCAGATTCAGTGGCGTAAAAAATATTTTGAAACTGTACTTACGTATTTTGAAACTGTACTTGTCAGCGACATGGCCTAGCGGTACCGCGCAGGTGACAGATCCTCCGTGACGGGTTCGATTCGCGGCTGGAGCCGATCGCATTTGACATATTTCACGGGTGGGTGTAGACTCGAAGAGCGCAAGCTCACTTCGCAGTCTCCCTCAATTACTGTTGAATTTTCCGTTCAAGATAATTTGAAGTAAAAGTTTTATTGCCATTATTATTATTGGCATATTTATTCTCCTATCACGAGAAAGCGACGAAGCGCTGTTCGAGCTCGCTTGGGAGCTGCCGGCCATCTGTCTAACACACTAAGATGGGGGAATTCTGCTGCGGGACAAAGTTAAAAATTAGGCGAAAATTTCTATTATGCAAATGAGACATCGAAATTGACGTGTTTGTGACATCATCATCGGAAATGACTTGAAATTTATATTTTAAGCACATGTATATGATTAGACGCGAAATATGGTGAATAAAATTACAGAGACGGCAAATGCTTTATTTTGATGAATTCGCCTCAAAGTGGCTTTCCCAACGGCACAACAAGTAAACCTGCCGGCTTTCTCCACGCTGTCTCTTAAATGCTGAATGTCAAGCAGGGAAGCTGTGAATACCAATTTTTAAGCATCCTCCCCAATAATTTTGAAGGGGAGGATGCTAAGGCAATTATCCCCCCAATATTCCGACTTTGCCAACAGGACTGAATTTGCCAGCAGGACTGATATACGCTGCAAAATATTTGAAAATTTTTAAAAAAGAATTGCTACAGTCACATTGCATTGAATGCAGCTATGAAACCATTGTTTTTTTGTCTTTTTATTCTGTCACGAGCAGCCCCAGGCGCTATGCAAAGGACAAATGTCTCGTTTCGCTTTGGAAATGCCGGACCACGTCAGTCTATCATGTCGACATGATAATATCTCGACCAGTGATGTAGTGCTCGAGGATGTCCTTGACCTCGAGGACAGGTTTGTGAAGTCCTTGGCTTTGGCCTCGACCGTGTTGTTCCTGGCCTCGGCTCTCCTAGACCTTGGATTTTGCGCTGTCCTCGGCTCGAGCAGTGGCATCACTAGGGGGGTGGCCCGCCCCGGGTGTCACCATTTCGGGATGACACCATTTTATGATGAAAACAGTTTAAAATTGCTACAAAAAACGTTCGAAAATGTTGTTGCAAGCGTCAACGTAAGCTTCATGCGTTCAAAAGCATACAAGTCTTCGCAGCCAAAAGCGACTTTTTTGCTTTGCTATTATAGGCCTCATTCGATTGCTATCATTGATCGCATTGTTTGCTAGAAGCTCGCGAAGACATAGGTGGAAGCTTTTATCCTTCTTTCAACGCTTTTATCCGTGATAGAAAATGGGTGGCTAAAACGCGCATTTTGGGTGAAAACTTTTTATTTATGTGAAGTCTCGATCTCGATGATCCACTCAGTAGTAGGGTCAAAAAATTTAAACAAAATTTGCCTGAATGAAAATTATTCAAAAAGCACTAAAATAGCCATTGCAGCATGTAAATTTTCAAAAATTTTCCGGGAGATGGGGAGAGCATGCCCCCGGACCCTCCTAGCACTTTTCTTGTTTCTCAATCAGCTTCAAATTTGTTCAGTCGAAAAAAAAATTCACTAGAAAAAAACGTAGAAATTATGCCCCCCTCCTTTAAAATTTCTCGCTACGCCACTGCCATGGTACATTAGCTTGGAGGGTACATTAAGCAGGGCAATATGAACCAGAAAAATTTGCACTGCCCTCAAACGTTCCTTAATCAACGTAAAGCTTTGAAAATTTCAGGTTACATAGTCACCAACATTAGCCTTAACATGTCCCAAATGGGATTACTTAACTTTTCTATTCATTTATTTACTGCATTTTTTTCTTAAAAAATTACCTGGGGCATTATAAACCTTATTGGGGCATTATGAACCAGTTTCGAAATTGACTTCACATTACTTAATTAATCATATGTAGAGACAAACTACTGGCATGCATTGCTATAAAATGAATGTATTAGCATTTTTAAAAGTACCGGTATATTGTCACTTGCTGTGTACAAAAATATTTAAGCATTCACACTTATATAAAGAACTGTTCAGGTTCGCAGCTGTCCACTATGCTACTTCATGCTCAGTGTCAAAAGCACATTCACATTTAACTGAGCCAAACGCTCTGGCTGTTTCTCCAGTGAATACCGGTACTGGATCAGGGAGCATCCGCACAATTTGGCTTTTTTCAATATATTTGACATCTCCAGTAACCAATTGGTTCATAAATGCCCCGACTGAAATGATCGTATATAAATTATTTTGCAACAAAATTTTAAGCAAACACTATTAAAAATCGATCTGCAGTTGTTTGTCCTGACCATGTCTATCCATAAACAAAAATGTGGACTTTTAGAATATCTCTAAAAAAAATGCCAGTCATTCTAAAACGAAAACCTAAGCTTACTTTTAACCTCCAAAATCACATTTTGACTGATTTACTGAAAAAGAACAGCCGACCTCAACTTTTAGCATCAAAAAAAAGCTGATAGTCATGTGACCTAACTGTGCACATCTGGTCTCAAGATTGCCAATAAGTTTTGAAATAATGCCCTGGTTCATACGGTAATGCCTCGGTTTCCCCCGTTTGTTTTGCCTGTTTGTACTTTGTAGATCTGTAGATATATACGCAGTATAGAATAGACTAGTTGCCTAGCTTGCTATAATTTTGAGTATAATATGCATAATTCTCGTTTATGCATAATTCAATTCACGTATGATGTGTTTACAGGTGTTTCGATGTCACTGCGACTAAAATGTGGCTTCATCAGGCAGAATATTTCTCGAAAAACTGAATGTGTGCTATTATTAAATGCTGTATTGCTGTATATAAGTTACTTCATGTCAGACTCCGTAATATCGCTTGTTTATTGTCGTATTATTGCATTTTTTGTAGTTAGATACTAATCTGGATACTTTCGTTGTTTAGATGTGGTTTAACCAAAAATCTAGCTACTTTCTAGATACTTTTGGCAAACAAACTAGATACTTGAGTAAATTGAGATCTGGCAACACTGGAACGCTTTGGGTCAGTAGCGTAGCGAGAAATTTTAAAAGGGGTGGGCCTGTTCCAGCAGGTTAAAAAATTTATTTGATAATAATCCTCACCAAGATTCGAACCCTCATTTCAACCTTGTCGCTTGTATGTTGTCGATGACGGGCACTCAGACTCGCAGCTGCAACTTCCTTGCAGTTAAGCAACCTGCCGTAACAGTGTAATTCTACGCTTTTTTTGCAACCTTTTTCTATTTTTATGCACTGTTAAGTGTTAACTGCTATAACTGACACCTTGGTTGAGACACTTTGTGTACGTGGAGCTGGCAAGACGTGTTAATTTCTTAGTTCAAGCTATTTTTGTGTTGGAGTCGCGATTGCAGTAAGCCGAGTCAACCTTGATTAATTTTTGCTGCAGTCGCTGGTGACCTTTCCGTTGGTTTTATTTAATAAAGATTTATTTTATCAAGTTGGTTGGATTTCTCGCTCATAGTCGCCAGTAAGTAGTGCAGTAAGGGATCGTCGAAAGGTTGTGCAAAACTCATTCCGCGACAGGGCCCTAATTTTCCCTTTTTTTTCAAGCGTATTTTTTGAGAGGCCTTGGTAACGTTACCTGAGAAATGTGTTGTTTTGCCTGAGAAATACGTTGCAGGGCTGGTAACGTTATCTGAGAAATACGTTGTTCTGCCTGAGAAATACGTTGCAGGGCTGGTAACGTTACCTGAGAAATACGTTATTTTGCCTGAGATATACGTTGCAGGGCTGGTAACGTTTCCTGAGAAATACGTTGCAGGGCTGGTAACGTTACCTGAGAAATACGTTGTTTTGTCCGAGAAATACGTTGCTGGTCTCGTTTGTCAAAATAATGACTAATTAAGGGGCGCCCTATTTTGGTTTTGGGGTAGTTATGACAATGACTGATGCAAAATGATATGTAGCACCCTCTAGTGGCCGAATTTATCAAATTATTGTTTTTGAAGAGGAATGAAAAACATGCAAATGTTTATGAATCCATGGAAGCTCTATGATTTTATGTGGGGTACGACTATGCATAGGGGCACACGCACTACAACTCTAGCACCCCCTAGCGGCAGAAACCATTACTGTTTTGTTAGGAATGTAAAATAAATGGGCACAGAAGCAAACGGTCACTTAGCTATTTGGGGCAAATGGGCACTTGAGAAAAATGGGCGCTATTATCACCGGGGCAAATGAGTATTGGGAGCACGTAATTGGACAAACAAGAACTTTTGAGGCCGATGGGCGTAGGGACAAATCGGCATTGGTGGCAAATGGGCACTTGGGAAAAATGGGCACCAGGAAACATGAGCACCAGGGCAAACAGGTATTTGCGGCAAATGGGCACTTTGGAGCATAATGGACACTTTGGGACCGATGGAGGCCTAGGGGTTGGGGCTAGTAAGCATTGGGGAAAAATGGGCATTTGGGGCAAATGCACACCAGGAAAAGTGAGCACCAGGGCAAATCAGCAATTGGGGCAAATGGGCACTTGGAGCAAATGAATATTTTGGGACCGATGGACATTGGAGCCGATGGACATGAACATTGTTGGGGTCAAGGGGGTGATGGGGTCGGGGGGTTAGGGTCGGAGGGTTGAGGTTGGGCTGTTGGGTGGGTGGGGGGTTGGGGTCGGGGGTGTTAAGGTCGGGGGGTTGGAGACGGGGGGTGAGGGTCGGAAGGGTTGGAGACGGGGGTTGGGGTCCGGGGAGTTGAGGTTGGGGTTGGGGTCGGGGATTTGAGGTCGGGTGGATGGGGTTGGGAAAGTTGTCGTCCTCGTGTCAAATCGTCCTCGCATCAAATCGTTCTCGCATCAAATCGTCATGTACCCTTGGGCATTTGGGGCAAATGAGCACTTTGGGCAAATGGGACGTGTTTGGGACAAATGGGCATGTGGGGACTGGGACAAAAGAGCATTTGGGGAAATGGGCACTTTGGGACCGATGAGCTTTGGGGCAAGTGGGCATTGGGGGCAAATATGGGCACTTGGGGAAAATGAGCACCAAGAAAATTAGTACCAGGGCAAACGAGTAGGCTATTTGCGGCAAATGAGCACTTTGAACCAAATGGGTACTGTGGGAACGATGAGCATTGGGGCAGGTGGGCATTGCGGGAAAATGGGCAATTGGAGCCAATGGGCACTAGGAAAAATGAGCACCAGAGCAAATCGGCAATTGAGGCAAATGGGCATTTGGGACCGATGGACATTGGGGCAAATGGGCATTGGGAGGAAACGGCCACCAGGAAAAATGAGCATTAAAGCAAATGGGCTTTGGGCAATTGGGGCAAATGAGCACTTTGGGCAAATGGGTGTTTAATTTGGGTCAAATGGTAGGCCTGTTTGGGACAAATGGCATTGAAAGCATGTGAGGACTGGGACAAATGGGCATTTGGGGAAATGGACAATTTGGGGTAAATAGGCACTTTGGGACCGATGAGCTTTGGGGCAAGTGGGCAATGGGGGCAAATGGGCAATTTGGGGCAAATAGATATTTGGGACATTGAGGGCATGGGGGGACTGGGACAAATGGATATTTGGGAAAATGGGCACTTTGGACCGATGAGCGTTGGGGCAAGTGGGGACAAATGTGCACCAGAAAAAATGACATAAGTGGGCACTTGGGGCATATGAGCACCCGAGAAAAATTAGGGTAAATGGGCACTTTGCGATTGATGTGTATGGCTATCGGGGGCTAATGAGCACTTGGAGAAAAGGAGCACCAGGGCAAATAAACACCGGGGCAAATGGCACTGGGGGAAATGAGCATTACAGGCAAATTGACCAATTCTAAAACTCCCAAATCTTTATAAATTAGAAGTTAGCAAACTTGTCCATGCACATATTCGAAATCAACTCCCTCACAAACTATCAAACTATTTTACTTTTACTAGTAATATCTCGAGCCGTAACACAAGAACTACTCAAAAGAAAAATCATTTGTATACTCCTCGATATAAAACATCTCGAATGCAAAAATGCATCAAGTATCAAGGTGTCAAAATATGGAATGATATCCCCTCCGAAATACAAAATTCGAACTCAAAAAATTTTAAAAGAAAAATGAAGAAACATTTACTTACATTGCAAAGCTGAATAATTCAAATTTGACTCACTATTAAAGCAAAGCTGACACGTTTCTACAGTGAAGCGATCGGTTACCTTTAGTCTCATAATGACTACCAGGGTGGCGGCTGACATAGATGACCGAAAGGTCTTTCGCCGTCTCCCAGCGGTCGAAACTATTTATGCGATCAAATACCGTAAATGGAATTTTTTTTTTTTGTGTTGTATTATGTATTGTTTCCCGTAAATAAATATGTATGTATGTATGTATGTTTGGGAAAATGGAAGACAATTGTATAGTTTGTTGTTCACCTACAACAGCAAAAAAACCTTCTGGGTAAATACATATTTTCAAAGTTGCAACAAATTGTTTTCATTTCTGAGTGTTAGTGAATTTAAGTAAAAAGCAGCTTGTACCCTAATTAGACTAAATCTTTTGTTAAAAAAGGCAAATGGACCCTGGTAGAGATGGGGACCGAGAAAATTTGTTCTGAGTGCTCATTTGCCCCAACGCCCATTAGTTCTATCATCCCTATCAGTTCTTAATCTTTTTATTTGCATTAGCTTTGTTACAATATTTCTATTAATTCTAAGCCCTATCAGTTTTATTAGGCCTAATATTTGGACCGCGGTCCGCCAGTTAAGTAGCCATGTTGTAGACCTTACCGTGCCAACATAGTTTTCTACAAAGTGCGTGTAACTCACAAGTTATAAGGACTTTGGTTCTTTATAATATGGTTGAACAATTCTTTCTCATCTTTTTTATCTTGTCACGCTTCAATGATGAGTTACGGAAGTAAAAATCCCACTATATTTCAGTGCAGCAACCATAGGTGTAATTGTACCGGTACTGTAATGCAGCGGTTTTCAAAGTGGGTGATATCGCCTCCTTGGGGGCGAAAAGCGAAATAGGGGCGATAACTCATGAAACATGTAAAACCATTTTTTGGTCTTCCCTTGATTTTGTGCGTAAAAATAAACGCCTGCGACCGTGAAGACCTTTTTTGGTCTTCCCACGCTTTCCCACACCCCCCACACAACACTTTTCCACACTCCCGCACCTCTCTTTACACCTTCTCTTCACCTCCCCTAGACCATCCCACACTCCCTCACACATCTCCCCTCCCTCCCCCACACAGCATCTACCCTCTCTCTCCCTCACTTTTCACCTCACTTCCCCTCACCCCTGCACATCTCCCCCCACCTCTTTCCGCATTTCCTCCACACCTCCCTACACCCCCCATACTTCTTCCCACATCTCCCCTTACCTTCCCCCACCGCCCACATCTCTCTCCACATTTCTCTCACCTTTCCCCACACCTTACTTCCCCCCACACCTCTCCCCACATCTCTACTCATCTCCTTCCTTACTTTTCCACACCCCCCAAACCCCCCTTTACATCTTCCCCACTCCTCTCTTCACCTACCCCACATCTCAACACACTTCCCCACATCTCTCCTCACCTCCCCCACACAATTCTACACACCTCCACTCACACTTTCTCTCACCTGCCCCCACATCTCAACACACATCCCCACACCTTTCCCAGTCCCCCTACACCTCAACACATTTCTCTACACCTCTCGCCACCATTTGCTTATTTGCCCATTTGCTCCAAACTGCCCGTTTTCCCAAATGTCCATTTGTCCCAATGCTCATTGATCCCAAAACGCCCTATGGCCCCAAAGTGCCCTTTCCCCAAATGTCCATTTGTCCCACTACACACTTGCCCTCAATGCCCATTTGTCTTAGGCCTATATACCCATAGGCCTCAAAGTGCTCATTTGCTCCAAATGCCCATTTGTCCCAATCCCCACATGCTCCCAATTGTCCCATATACCTATATGCCCTAATTACCCATTTGTCTTGGTGCTTATTTTTCCTGGTCCCCATTTGCCGCAAAATGCCCATTATGCCCCAAATGCCCACTTGCCCCAATGCTCATTGATCCCAAAGTGCCCCTTTACCCCAAAATGTCCATTCATCCAAATGTTCATTTGTCCCAGTCCCCACATGCCCTCAATGCTCATTTGTCCCATATAGGCCTACCTATTTGCCCCAAAGACCCATTTGCTCTGGTGCTCATTTTTCCTGGTGGCCATTTCCCCCCAAGTGCCCATTTGCCCCAAAATGCCCATTTCCTCAAATGCCCATTTGTCTCAGTCCTCACATGCTCATTTGTCTTAAACACCCATTTGCCCAAAGTGCTTATTTGCCCCAATTGTCCAATGCCCATTCGCTCTGGTGTTCATTTATCCTGGTGGCTATGTCCCCCAATGCCCATTTGCCATCAATTAGGCTACCAAGTATTGCCCCAATGTCCATCGGTCCCAAAGTGCCCATTTGCTTCACAGTGCCCATTTGGTCTGGTGCTCGTTTTTCCTGGTGCCCATTTGCCCCCAATGCCCATTTGCCCCCAATGCCCACTTTCCCCAATGTCCATCGGTTCCAATGTGCCCATTTGCTCTACACTACCCATTTGCCTCATAAATGCCCATTTGCTCTGGCGCTCATTTTTCCTGGTGTTCATTTACCTCAAGTGCCCATTTGCCCTCAATGCCCACTTGCCCCAATGCTCATCGGTACCAAATGCCCATTTGCCCCAAAGTGCCCATTTTCCCAAATGTCCATTTGTCCTAGTCCTCACATGCTTTCAACGCCCATTTGTCCCAAATAGGGGAAGTGTGGAACCTATCGGACAAATTTTACTTAATTTTATTTTTTGTCCAACTGGTTGCACAATCTTAAATGCTTTTTAGTTTAAGTTGGACTTTGGTTTGTGGTTAACTTATCCCGCACTCAAACGGAAAGATTCAAAATGCTATGGGGGATTTTATTTGCGATTGAAAAGTGTCACTCAAACGTCCGAACGATCCCCACCCATGGTGACCTTTCGTCCATAGGGTCGGAACCTTTCTGACAGCTGCAAATGTGACCTAAAGTAAGAGAAAACGTTTCATAAAGATCGCTTCTATAATTTGATAACGAACAAATGTGTATTAACACAAAACAATTACCCATAATAAGCGATAATTACGGCAATACAACCTACACACTGTAGTTAACAAGATCGACTTTGAACGTAAAAATCCCGCTCAGCCGCTTCGTCGTTGCGACTGAGACGGGTTGTGCAAGGTTTTTACACAATATCATTCAACGCCTTTCAGACAGCGTCTGAGTAATTGAACATGTCCGATAGGTCCCGTACGAAAGGTCCTCTGGTAGCCATTTCGAATCTTCTTCCCAAAATATTCTGGTGTAGAAATGTCAACTAGATGTATTCTCGCTACCTTCAGTAAGCACGAGACTCACTTAGCTACCAGTGCAAGCCAGATCTTAACACTGCGCGCATGCTTCTTAAAATTTCAAAATTATCCTGCCTAATTTATTTTACTTTGAACGAAGAAAAACAGTTTTTTTGTTGTAGCCACCACGCTTCTTTCATTTCTCCATCCGTACACAAACATGTGATTTTACCACCAGTGAAACTTCGCTTCTTTCACTAAAATGAAACCGCAAATTGATCACGTGATCACGGAAATATGCTGCTGTCCGATAGGTCCAATCGTCCGATAGGTCCCACATTTCCCCTACCCTTTTTCCCCAAAGTGCCCATTTGCCCCAATAGTCTATTTGCCCTGGTGTTCATTTTTCCTGGTGCCCATTTTCCCCAAGTACGCATTTGCCCCCAATGCCCACTTGGCCCAAAGCTCATCGGTCCTAAAGTGCTCATTTGCTCCAAAGTGCCCATTTTCCCAAACATCCATTTGTCCCAGTTCCCACATGCCCATTTGTCCTAAACACCCATTTGCCCAAACTGCTCATTTACCCCAATTGCCCAAAGCCCATTTGCTCTGGTGCTTGTTTTTCCTGGTGCCCATTTTCCTAAAGCCCACTTGCCCCAATGTCCATCGGTCCCAAAATACCCATTTTCTCCAAGTGCCCATTTGCCCTGGTGCTCATTTTTCCTGGTGCCCATTTGCCTTAAATGCCCATTTTCCATCAATGCTCCCTAGCCCCAATGTCCATTATTGGTCCCAAGGTGCCCATTATGCTCCAAAGTGCCCATTTGCCGCAAATCCCTGTTTGCCGTGGTGCTCATGTTTCCTGGTGCCCATTTTTCCCAAGTGCCCATTTGCCACCAATGCCGATTTGTCCCTATGCCCATCGGCCTCAAAAGTTCTTGTTTGTCCAATTACGTGCCCCAAATACCCCATTTGCCTCGGTGATGCCCTTATAATTGCGCCCATTTTTCCAGGGCGCATTTGCCCCAAATAGCTAAGTGACCATATGCCCCTGTGCCCATTTATTTTACATTCCTAATCCAAGTCAAAACAGTAATGGTTTCTGCCGCTAGGGGGTGCTAGAGTTGTAGTGCGTGTGCCCCTATGCATAGTCGTACCCCACATGAAATTATAGAGCTTCATGGATTCATAAACATTTGCATGTTTTTACTTCCTCTTCAAAAACAATAATTTGATATATTCGGCCACTAGAGGGTGCTATATATCATTTTGCATCAGTCATTGTCATAACTACCCCAAAACAAAAATAGGGCGCCCCTTGATTAGTCATTATTTTGAAAAATGAGACCTGCAACGTAATTCTCGGACAAAACCAGGGAGTCGAACCGTTTAAAATATCGCTCCGGTTCCGGTTCAGGTTCAAGAAATTTTGTTGTTAACGGTTCAGTTCCGGTTCAGGTTCAAGACTTTTCAAAAATTTGGGTTCAGGTTCGGGTTCAGTTGCACCAAAATTTAAAGGTTCGGTTCGGATTCATCAAAACCAAATTTTTAAGGTTCAGGTTTGGTTCGGGTTTACCGAAAAAAAGCGGTTTTTACCGGTTCGCGGTTCAGGTTCGGGTTCACTTCAAAATCTTTAATTTGGCCAAAAACTAAATTAGGGTCTTATATCATTAAAATAACGAAATATAAATTGCATGCCCGAATCAATTAAGGTTAAATAAAAATGTAAAAATTCATTAAATTTTGAAAAGCAGAAAGAATGTTGCAAAGGTTGGAATAGGTCAGTGCTTTATCGTTCTGATGATGTTGGTCGTCAGTACCAACGAAACGTCAACAGAAAAAAAACCTGACTATATTTAGTTGAGGTTATTGTTAAGTTACCGGAAGAACGAGAAAAAACTCCAAGTAAGCAGAAAGAATGTTACTCATCGCAGCACATGTTTAGAGATTTTTATTAATATTTTTTTAAGAATCAGCTCAGGTTCAAACATTGTTACTAAACGATTTCTGTTCAGATTTATGTCCACAAAATATTATAGGTTCGGGTTCACTTGCATAAAATTTTTAAGATTCGGGTTCGGCTCAGGTTCGCAAATTTGAAATATTAAAGCTTCGGTTCAGGTTCACAGATTTGAAATATTAAAGGTTCGGTTCAGGTTCAATGATTTCAAATTTAAACGGTTCAGGTTCGGTTCGGGTTCACCGAAAAAAGCGGTTTTTACCGGTTTGCGGTTCGACTCCCTGGACAAAACAACATATTTCAGGCAAAACAACGTATTTCTCAGGTAAGGTTACCAGGCCTGCAACGTATTTCTCAGGTAGCGTTACCAGCCCTTATGTATTTTTTTCAGTAGAACTGATTTGATGCTGATTTAGAAACAAGTAAGGTTCTAGGGGGGTCCGGGGGCATGCTCCCTGGGAAAATTTTAGGTTACATGTTGTAGGCTAATAGCTATTTTAGTGCTTTTATAAAAATTTTCACGCAAATTTTGTTAAAATTTTTAGGAAGCGTCTATTTCACCGGAAATTCCGGTTACCGAAGTTCAAAAATCGTGGTTTGCGGAACCGAAAACATCCCCTAACGGTTCCCCTACTGTGAGAGTCGCACAACAGGAACTGAAAACGGTTGCGCAACTACGATTTTTCAAACTTCGGTAACCGGAATTTTCGGTGAAATAGACACTTCGAAATTTTTAACCCTAATTCTGAGTGCTTTGCCAAATACCGGTATGACACATTTTATTTGCACATTTTGGATTATGCATGCTTAAAAGCGTGAGGCTTATCGCTGTCAAACAGGTTAAAAAAATGGAAAAATTGTATAGGCCTACATCAAAAACATTTTTGAAAATGGCTGGTGGGAGAATGCATATTCCTCATCCGCCCCTGGCCATAAGCTACAGAAACCATCAAAAGAGTCTGCCTATTTCAGTCACTTGGCACCACTAGCCTAGTATTGTTCTTTTGTACTAAACGACAAAAGTCAAAAGAGGGGCATGGCACAACGCCCCTTCCCTCTAAATACGCTCTTGCTTTGGATCATCAATTTTTTTATTGATGCCCACTTAAATGAAGTTAAACTCAGCCACTCAATGTGGTCAGTAGAGTTAAGATCTGCGGAGCTTCTTTGTTTCACTTTTTTACGAAACTCGGGTACATTAAAAGGTGTCAATCGACCCAATTAGGTCTAGCCTATATTGATCACATCATGTTGTTGCTGGCAACCAAAAACGCATGTAATCTCCATGCCTCCAACAAAAATTATTTTCTGCCTCAAATAAGAACAAACAAAGGTAAAAATAGTCTGCAATTTGTTGGTGTTCAAATATGGAATTCTTTACAGCCTAAATGGAAGAACCTCAGCTTTACCTGCTTCAAACGTGAAATCAAACAAAAGCTAATTCCCAAATATTCCCAAAATAATACCAATAACGACTGAAAACAGACTCTATGTCCACCAGTTCTTTCTGATAATATTTTACATGTTATCACTTCTTGATGTTTGAAAGTTTCCCATGTGTTTCAGTTGGGATACCTTATAAACCAGTTTCGATATCAATGTTTTTTTACACAATAATTTATCCAACGAAGTGTCTATTTCACCGAAAATTCCGGTTACCGAAGTTTGAAAAATCGTAGTTGCGAAACCGTTTTCGGTTCCCTGTAGTGCGACTCTCACAGTAGGGAAACCGTTAGGGGATGTTTTTGGTTGCGTAAACCACGATTTTTGAACTTCGATAACCGGAATTTCCGGTAAAATAGCCGCTTCTTTTATCCTATATATGCATGATAATAATCAATAGCTAGGATACCTAAATTAAAGACTTTTAAATTACGGCATTACTACAGTCTGCAGGGACAAGGGATGACTTTGTATTAATTTCATTTTTGTTCTAAATTCCACCTTTACGCTTGCTGCTAGTATGGGTATGTACTTTAGGTGGCAGCGACTTAGATGAGCTTTGCTCCCTATGCTGTCCTCCTATGTACACATTTCTGTATTGCTGTACTATTGCTTTATTGATGATTGTAGTGGAAATTTGTACATGAATAAATTTTATTTGGTTTGACCTATCGCTTTCGCTTCCAAACAAAATCACCGAAATTTTGCTGGTAAAAGACGACGTGTGCATTGGTAGCAGATTGCGTAAACCATAGTTTTTTTTTCCAACACGCTGAAAGCACTTTAGCAAGCGTTTTTTAAAGATAATTTGCAAAAAGCAAACAAAAGTGTATATAAAGGAATGACTGAGTCACAATATTGCGTCACAATCCTGGGAGTCTTTTACTGCAATTTTGCTATGAAACTTAGCCTACTCCCTTCAATAGGAAAATGTTGATACACAGCAAGGGCGTAAGCTACATCCTGGGGAGGGATGCATCCCTCCTACATTTTTTGAGGGGGGGATGATAATGCATTCGTCACCCCCAATAAAGGAAAAAATTGTTACGCGATCGCTATAAAACATTCAATGTCAGGTGACAGTTGGCAGGGATGCAAATCTATATTGAGCATTGGAGGGATGGTTTGGCAAAATTGACTAATTTTTGATATTGGATGGGATGATTTAGCAAAACTGATTGTTTTTCGATATTGGGGGGGGATGATTTAGCAAAATTGATTATTTTTCGGATAATTAGCACTTGTGCGTCTTGTTTAGATAGGCTTACTATGGCAGATGCTTTCATGTAGCCCGGGCTGTGATTAAATCTGTACAAAGCTTTTCTCTCGTAAAGTTACAATGACAGACCGAAACCAAATCTGCCGACCCGGAAGGGTATCCACTCTTTCCGATGCTCAGCCAAGGCCTACTAACCGGCAAACGTCCTTTTCAGGACGGGGCGATGTTTGCTCTGCTTCAGGGCACATCGTCAACAAGTTCCGAAGGCCAGCAATCCTGCAGCTGAACATTGAAGGCCTCACTGCAAGCAAGATGAATGTCCTTCACCATCTCGCTGTGCAGTTTGAGGCACTCGTCATCCTACTGCAGGAGACCCACTGCGTGCTTTTACCGGCAAGCTTGTGATTCCAGGCTTTGCACTAGCTGGGTCCTGTTTAAACAGGATACACGGCCTTGCTACAATTGTCCATGAGCGACTAAAATGGACCCTAGTAGATCAGTCCCCATTTACATCAAAGACTGAGTGGTTATGCGTAGACGTTGATGGCTATAAAATTGTCATTGTTTACAAACCTCCACCTACACCATTGCAGACTACCGACCTACCAGTGTTTCCACACCCTGTCCTGTACTAGGGTGATTTCAACTGCCCTCATGTGAATTGGGGCTACAGCACCAACAGGGGTCGTCCTATTTTTAGGATCTTTAGGATTCTTAGGATTTTGCGGACGCAGCCGCAAAATCCTTAGCGTCCTAAAAAAAGACCACCAGTAGGGGTAGTCCTTTTTTTAGGATCCTATAAACCAGGGCTACTCAGCTATAATGAGTATCGGTGCAATCGAGAAAGTTCATTATTTGCAAAGAAAGTATAGCTGCTTTAATTCCGGCAAAAAAAAAACTGTACCAGCCGGTTGCCTGAGTGATTAAAAGCATTGCTATCGGTGCGGGCATAGTCACCTTGTCCAAAATGGTAGGCCTGGAAATTGAACTCCGAACCACTCGCGCCGATAGCAATGCTTTTAATCGCTCTGGCAAGCGGCTGGTAGGCTATAGTTACCTTGTCCATAACCCGCTGGTTGGCTTAGTTGTCAAGCGCACGCTATTGGTGCGGGAGATTTGGGGTTCGATTCCCCGTGCGGTCAAATCGGACTCAGTGTTGCCAACGACTCAACATCGTTGCCACGTTTTTTCGGAGCTGTGTTGTCCAGGCAATAAGCCGCGGAGATGAGCCCCGCAACTCGTTACACGCTTCGACGTTATACGGCGAGTGTAATGAAGATTTGATTTGATGCAACGGAAGCTTACGACACACGAATGACATCAGAAGCAATAGCGCGCGTTGCGCGTCATCGAGTGATGATCGAGCAGCGTTATTAACCACTCCCAGCCTCCAAAAATAATTTTATTATAGATAGCTTAATCAAAGAAACGAGTGAAATAGTGAATCTGCGGAGCATAAATGCAAAAAAAAAACACTAAAACAGAAAAAATGTGCACCATTTGTTCTGACTCTAACAAAAAACAAGGGGCAATATACTTTATACTGCTCAACTTTCGTTGCACATAACGCAACGCGTTAACTGTGTTATCATCTCTATGATACGTAGAGCCAGTGATGAAATTCAACCAAAATATTAGGGGGGGAGGGGGGCAAGATGAAACTAGGACTAATTTTTAATTACAGCCCTTGCCAGAGCCAAAAATGTTGGGCATATTCCAAAAATTGCAAGCCCATAGCAAGTGCTGCTACGCATATACGGTAGGCCTAAGTCATTTCCGTCCAACGGGGCTGCAAACTCGAGCTTGAACTAAGCGTTTTTTTCCGAACTCGAAATCAGAAATCGAATTGGAACTCGGTCTGAAATAGCACATCCTGGATTTAGCATTCAACTTGGCCTAAACTGAATAAAAGTGGCTTAAAACTCTGTGAAAACTACTTAAATGTAGCATGAAATCGGTAAACTTTACTGAACTCAGGCTTACACCGACAAACACTGAAAATGACAAAGTTGAACTAAAACTTGTAAATTGTTATTAAACTCCAACTCGATAAACAATGTCACGAGTTTGCTATTTACATTGGTATAATATTCACTTCCGACAAAGAAACATAACCCACATTGGTATAAAATTGTCTACTGACAAATAGCCTAAAAAGGTCTACACGTTACATCAGCAGTGACTAACGCCTTTATTGCCTGCTACCAATATAAATCGCGAATATCGTCGATTTTTATAGCTTTGAGCTCCTCGCTTGCTACCAACATTTCCACCCAGGGCCGGATTAAGGCGGGGGCTGATGGGGCTGCAGCCCCAGGCCCACCGAAAAAATAGGCCCTTCGATTACAACGTACGAGCATTACGAACAACTAAGTGATTTTTTCATCAATCAACTATTTTATTTTAAAGTTGAATACGAATTACCAACCTTTATTAAGTAGGCCTAATCTATCCAGTTTAGGTTAGGGCTAAGAGAGTGATTCAAGATTGTATCAATGCCAATAATTTCAAGGAATTTACTCTTGAATTTAAATCACAAGATCTGCGGTAATTAACGAAATCAAAAAAGACTGATTACGAGTTTGTGAGATTCGGACCTTCTTGAATTGCAAGATTTGTACCAGTACAGCGTCACCAGCCCAATGGCTGAGGCATTCACTGGAGCAGGCAACAGGGTCCAGACGCTAGCTTTGAAATTATTCCAGCCCCTAGCTTTGAAATTATTCCAGCTCTTCTTAACCAATCAAATCTCCTTATGTTTTGGGTGAAAATTGCAGAAAGAGAAAACATGGCAAAAAATATGCTTGAAAACATTCTGACGCAATATGATTGTTCTACAGCATATCGTACAACGATTTTGACGGCTTTCGAAACAGAATTCAAACTGGGTAAATCAAACGATTGTTGATATACAGTAAATGTTCATTGCTGTGTAAATTTTGCAACAAATCACAATCAAATACTATCAATAGCCTAGCATCAGTAACCGTGTGTTAAGTAACGTTTTATCCTGTAACTAAAAGGAAATCAATCCAAATCTTCATTAACTCAAAATTACGCTGAAGTGTGATACATGTGGTGGTTGGTCCATCTCCGCGGCATAACGCCTGCTGGGCAACACAGCTCCGAAGAAATGTCGCCGTTTTAGCGAGTCATTGAAATTTATGATTATTTCCTAATAATTCAGACAGCAGCGTAAATTAAAGATAGTTTCCCACTAAATGCTGTGCGATTTTTTGTGCAGGTACACAAAAGGACGTTGAGATACGAAATAGAGGCTGTGAAGGAGTTAACGTAAACTTTGCATGGCTTGGGGGGAAATAATCATAGAAATCATTTACAAAACAGCAAATAGAAAGCACAGTTGCAAGAACCGGGACTCCGTGGTATGACATCTTCTAAAGCTTTGTACGTGCAAAAGAGGGCGTTCTGTTTAAATTCAGAAAACATGTTTTTTGAATGTGTTTAGTACTGGTATGTAGGCTGCATATTTTAGCAGGTCTTCGACTGACGGAGACAAAATAGGCCTCTGACTACCAGACAGCCCCAGGCCTCAGAAACCCTCAATCCGGCCCTGTTTCCACCATATCATTTAAACGTGTTTGTCCCATTGTGTTTCTTAAAAAGCTTTTGGCAATTTTAAGAGTCGAAAAAGCTGGCTCACACGACGAAGATGACGCAGGTAATGTGAGCAATAATACCAACTAAATCATAAACAGCTAGCCAGCTTCAAAACTTCCTCTTTGTTTTATTATAGCCTATCGGCATATTCAAGAAAATGTCGCAATGTCAGTAATCCCATCCAATAAATAATTTATAGCGAAGGTACAGGCATAAGTTTTGCATTTGACTTTTATCCGATATTGTAGGCCCATTAAACCGAATGTGCGACATAGGCTATTACTCCCTCCACTGGCGAATGTCAGCGTTTGGTGCGTTTGTAAATGATTTCCCCAGCTTTTCGTACTGGACCAACAACAAAAAGCTTTTGTGGCAGATGCAGTTGATCGTCACCGGGAAAGCATTTAGAGGCGAAACCATAGCTAGAGTATAAACTGTACACCAGACCATCTCTCAGTGGTTCTTAAACTGGGTTCCATCGAACTCCTATACGGCTCAACGGAGTTGTTTTTAGGGTTCGGTGGAAATCCCTAAAAATTGTAACATTGTAGAGTAAAAAAATTTGTACCGCATGGAAGAAACCAAACCTATTATTTTGCTAGCCAACCCACCCAAAAATACTTCCAGTCGATTCCCAACGCAAAATTGGTCCGAGACCCGCTTAAACTTACTCTGAGCACATTTGATTTAAAATAAAAATCTTCGACATGTCTGCTACAATATGGGGTTCAATGGAACTTCGATCAGAATTCAGAGCTTCCACAACAGGCTCGACAGCGATGGGTTGCGGCCGCTTATTACCTATGTTAGTAATACACTTTTACTATATTAAAATTATTTGCTGGTTGCATCGTACACGGATAACGGCTAAACCATAAACCGCATAAACCAAGCACCACTTTGGCACTACAGTCTGCTTGACTTTGCAATAAAGGTTTCTGTTTCTCTTTTTACATCTCATGCCGCTTCCCTCTCTACTCTTAATTATTATTTAGTAGCCTCATTGTCTACATTGACGAATTTTCATCTCTCAGACTCTCAACTATCCTGTCTGTCGGCAGTTCGGGAAGGAACAGTCAACAGTGAGTTTTGTCAACATAATAGCCAACTAATAGCGAACTGTTGAGTTGTCGTAAATTGTGTTTCAGCAATGTAATAAAAAAATTGTTTTATCATAGTAACAGACTACAAACGAAAATCCGCGGTGTAACTAACACTACCGGTACCGAAATCACACAAATTGTTGCAGGCTTTATGTAATGAGGAGTCGAAGCGAACAAATCAAGCAAAATTGCAAACAAGCCTCTGTGTTTGAACAGGGATACGGAGGAGGGGGGAGGAAGGTATGTAAAAAATATAAAAGATGAAAGGTCACATAACATTTATTAATCTTTTAAAGCAAATTTGCAAACAAGCATCTGTGTTTGAACTGGTATACGGGGGAAGGGGAAGCAAGATTTGTAAAGATGAAAGGTCACATAATATTTATTAATCTCAATTTTTTTTAATTAAAAAAAAAACTTAACAAAAAAAAGCATAAAAACTTTGGGGGTTGGGGCGGGCTCCCCCGGGCTCCAATGGCACGACGCCATTGCGTTGAGCGCGACAATAAAATTGAGCAGCATGCCGCCCAAGAAGTTGCAAGAGCTGTAACAAAAAATCGGTCCTGGCATTTCAACTTGTTTTTCTTGTGTGATTTCGCCGCATTAAAAAGATCTTTGTTTTTGCTGATAAAGTCATACAACTCATTGCATGACACTAATTATGAAATGTACCTGCGTTTTTTCAATCATCAACGAAGTCGAATGATCGTCTCAAATTAAGGTGATTAGTGATTTATCCTCTATTTTACGATTGCTTAACTTATTTGATTGTCATATTATCAGGACGTCACAGTTCACGAAGGGTCTTGTCCACAACAGCACTTTCAACCCATTTATATTTGATTGACGCTTACAGAATGATGCAAACTGCTTTTGGTTACACAAATATCCGCGTGAATTACATCCGTTTCCAGTTTTGCACGAAAACGCCTTGCTTGCGTGGCCTTGTATGTTAAAACGCCTTGTTGCCGGTAAATTCCGGGACAGACGTAGCCTGGTCGACGACATGGAACGCCAAACGTCAAGTCGGTACTGTCCCA
Organism: Trididemnum miniatum; assembly: GCA_964006365.1. Taxonomy (NCBI): domain Eukaryota; kingdom Metazoa; phylum Chordata; class Ascidiacea; order Aplousobranchia; family Didemnidae; genus Trididemnum; species Trididemnum miniatum. The sequence continues at coordinate 13,351,886 of OZ023234.1, read as the reverse complement.
GGCATTCCGGGACGGTTGGCAACCCTTGTTGGCTATAACTCGTCATAACGGAGCTGACAATGCTAAAAAATGTTGGAAAAAGCCAACCGTTTACAGGATCCTAAAAATAGGACTACCCCTACTGGTGGTCTTTTTTTAGGACGCGTTTCGTTTTACGCATTTAAAACTGATTTTGGTTAGGTTGCGGTTAGAAAATCGATCATTTCCGGTGTTTATTGGCTATATTTTATCATAATGGAGCTAACAATGCTAAAAAATGTTGGAAAAAGCAAACCGTTCACAGGATCTTAAAAATAGGATTACCCCTACTGGTGGTCTTTTTTTAGGACGCTAAGGATTTAAAATCCTAAGAATCCTAAGATCCTAAAAAAAGGACTACGCCAGCAACAGCGTTGATGGAGAGTGCCTTGTAGCTTGGGCAAACCTTAATGGACTTCAGTGGTGTAAAGTACCGAAATACTTTTACCGTACTTGAGTTGATTACTTGACACTTGAGTACATTTTTTCGGTAACGAGTACTTTTTTGAATAGTTTTTTTTTTCAGCTAGTCTACTTTTACGTTTACTTAAGTACTTTTAGTATGAAGTAGCCTAACACTACTAGGGTAGTTTTTATTTTAGAAAAGTACAAAGTAGTCATTGAGTTACTAGTCTCACTTGAAATCCCTTGTTGCACCTAAAATCTTGCGTTGCAAAGTTGCATCGCATGCAATGTCACTGTAGTCTGTAATTACCGCAAGATCGCAAGTAACAGAAAATGCTTAATGTGTTCGCAATAATATATTCATTCCATAAACTTCTAGGCCCAGCAGAAAAACTACTGACTATCGTATTTCTCTTTTAATCTTAATTATGGAAAAAAGCAAATTGCAAAGCTAAAATTGAAGTGTTAACAGAAATAAGCAGGTTTCTGCTTCTGAGTTAACGCTTATTGTTCATATGTTTATCCGTCTTTGTGATAGCGGCGCTATAACAAGCTCGCTAAGGAGTTTTGAGCCACCTGTCTGTCACTCCGAGATGGGGAAATCGTTAAGTGTGGTTCCGAACGGCACAACAAATAAACTTGCCTGCTTGTTCTTCACGTTGACGCCTTTGATGCTAAGCATCATGCAGGAAAGCTAGAAATACCAACTTTTAAGTCATTGGATTAACCGTACTTTCATTCATTCATTAGTAATTTATTGGCGGAAAGAAAAAAGGCAGAGGCTAAGGTTACGTGACCGTAACATTTGTCTCTTTGGTTTATTTTATTATCCCTTCACGCTTCCCTGATTGTACGAGAGCGTGACGAAGTAATAAAATAAACTAAAGAGGCAAATGTTACGGTCACGTAACTTTAGCCACTTCCAAGAAAAAAACACACAGAAGTAAAATGCAAACACATACATAACTGATATAATTTGTCTTGACCGCAGGGAGACAGCGAATTGACCTTACGGTCATCTAGAGTCAGCTGCCACCCTAGTAGTCACAATCGAACCCCTATTCTACCGTTCCAGAAGCAGATGCATTATATACTCGGCCATCTGAGCAATAATAATTTCTTTACCATTTTTCCACCTTCAGCAGCTCAGAGCAAGTTATTATCGGCAAGTGTGCAGTTGACACTAAAACGATTGAGAACGCTATACTTTTACTTGAGTAGTTTTTAAATGACTACTTTTTTACTTTTACTTCAGTGCTATTTTTAGTCAATACTTTCTACTTTACTTCGAGTAGTTTTGCTGTCAGTTACAATACTTTTACTGAAATACAGTTTCAAAATACTATTTACACCACTAATGGTCTTGTCCCTCTCCATGACCCAAAGGACATGACCACTTTCCACTCATGCCGCTGGAACACTGGCACCAACCCGGACCTGGCGTTTGTTAGTGTTGGTCCTGATAGTCGCTTACCTGACAGGTGTATTTTAGAGAAGTTTCCTAGGTCACAACATCGACCTTCGCTCATTGTTCCACCAAGACTCACTCTGTCAATTCCGAGTATGCCTGTTAGGCGATGGAACTTCCGCAAGGCCAAATGGAACCATTACAATGCCCTGACCAACCAACTCGCTAAGAGCTTGTTGCCACCTGATACATCTGATGTGGACCGGGCATACCAGGACTTCTGTAATGCCATCAGCACAGCAGCCAAAAAGTAGCAGCCAAATATCGACGAAACAACCACATTCCGTGTTGGGATGCTGAGTGTGAGAACCTCTATCAGATGTTCGTACAATCGCCTGAGGGATCAGACTCTAGCAGGGCTGCTTCTGCCCTGCTGTCCAGGCTTGACAGAAAACGCAGGGACTGATGGTCTGAGGCAGTCCAAACCATCGACTTTTCTCACTCCAGTCGTAAAGCATGGAGCATATTAAACAACTTAACTGGTAGATCACGATGCTCCCCTCGGCATTGTGCAGTTTCTGCCAATTTCATCGCATTAGTACTGGTCAATAACGGCAAATATGAGGATATTGATTGCAAGTCATCCCGGCTTGTGTCTCAAGAAGTGTCTGATCTTTGGAGGGCCTCTACAACAAGTGCAGTGAATGTTTGTGGAAGCTTTACTCCCTCAGAATTCGCAGCTGCCCTCAAACATCTGAAACTAGAAAAAGCTCCAGGCCCAGACTATCTGCCCTGAGCTTTTGCTCCATGCTGGAGCTGCCCTGAAATCCTGGCTGTGTGGCTTTCTTTCATCCTGTTTGCACCACCTCAAAATTCCAAAAATTTGGAGAAGAGCGTTGGTTGTCGCGATATCTAAACCAATGAAACCTGTAGAGGACCCCAAGAGCTATCGCCCCATCTCTTTGCTCTGTGTCCCCTACAAGATCCTCAAGAGGCTCATTTACACCCGTATCGAGGCCATTGTCGACCCGCTTTTTCCTCGGGAGCAAGCTGGGTTCCGACAGGGGAGGTCCACAGTAGACCAAACTGTTCTACTTACCCAACACATTGAGGACTCATTTGAGACCAAGAAGAAGGCCGGTGTTGTTTTCGTCGATCTGACAGCTGCTTATGACACTGTCTGGCATCGTGGCCTCACCTGTAAGCTGCTGAGACTCCTTCCTGATAAATACACAATCCAAATGATTATGAAACTTATCCGGAATAGAAGTTTCACCCTTTCCATCTATGACAGCAAGCAAAGCAGGTTATGATATTTGTGAAATGGTCTCCCACAGGGATCGGTCTTGGCTCCCCTCGTTTTTAACATCTACACATACGATCTGCTTTCCACAATATCCCAGAAGTATGCGTATGCCGACGACCTGGCATTGATGCATACCTGGAAAGACTGGAAGACTTTGGAGGGCACTCTAAGCCAAGACATGACAACACTTTCAGCGTATCTCCTGGTGTAAAGCTGGACAGGTCGCTCACTTTTTGTCATCACCTAGAGACATTGCGTAAGAAACTTTCCACTCGTGTCACACTGTTGAGGCGACTTGCAGGCTCGGGATGGGGTGCAGGAGCCAAAACATTGCGAACAGCCGCCTTGTCCCTGGTTTACTCCGCAGCTGAGTACTGCGCACCTGTTTGGAGTCATAGTGCTCACACTCGGCTAATCAACAGTGTTTTAAATGACGCCTTGCGCATTGTCACTGGATGTCTGCGACCCACTCCAACGGACTACTTGCCAATCCTCGCAGGTATTCAGCCAGCTGAGTTTCGCTGTCGAGGAGCGACACTCTCCTTGGCTAACCGTGCCACCCTTAACCCTGCTCATATTCCACATGAGCAGCTGGTCGGGAAACAAAATGCGCACCAGGGAAGGCTCAAAGCAAGACGCCCGTTTGTACCCGCTACACAGAAACTACTGGATAGTCTGACCGAATCAGACATTCGTGCAGCGCAATGGATGGATTATGTATGGAACATGGAGTACTTGAAAAGTGCATCAAGGCTTCATGCTTTTTTTCCCAGGGCCAGTCCTAAGCCTCTTGGAATGGGTTTGCCCAGAACATCTTGGGTAAAACTGAATCGTCTGCGGACTGGCGTAGGGCGATTCCATTCATCCATGTACAAATGGGTTGCTGTTCCTTCACCAAATTGTGAGTGTGGTGCCTCTGAGCAAACTGCAGACCACATCATTTCTACATGCCCCCTACATCGTGCACCAAAAGGAATACAAGGTCTGTTGGTCCTGGATGATGACACCCGACGCTGGCTTAAAATCAACGCCATCAACATCTAAACCGTCGGAAGAGGATGCCCAACCACACGACAACGACGAGGCTTACTATACATTGAATGGGAAATTCTCCACTTTAATGAAAAATATTCGGGGGGATGCTGCTGAAATATTGGGGGATAAATCCCACCTGGGTTTGCACCCCTGACGGTTGGCAGAGGAGGGAGTAATCAGCGAGTAATCGCAGTATGTGCACCGGTACGATTAAGCCGTTAAGGTATTGTGATCTAAAATTTTGTTGATTGTCACCACACAGTAGGCACATGAATAGTGACCATTTCAATTAGAAATCAATATTATTTGATTCACATTTTTTATACTGGTAGCGGCTATCAGCATATTAGCTTTATCTTTGCTATCAGCGCGTAGCCTAATGTAACTTTGGGAGAGAGGAGACCTGTAATATCCATATTGTAGCAACAGATAATAAGTTCAGAACATAAAACGTTTTTAATTAGAAAATAACCTGCAGAAAACAAGCTGAGCGTTTTCGAACAACTCGACCATCCTTGATGATGTTGGTGTCCACACAGGGTCGTTTTAAGACCTAGGGGGGCCCTGGGGCTAATTTTCCGGGAGGCCCCCATGCATTTTTGTAGACCTGATTTTGACGTTAGTATCAGAACATAACAAAACAAAAGGCTTACACTATTCATACAATATAATAACTCTAGAAACGTAGTCTAAACATATTCAGTAATTGAATTTACACAAAATAAAGTACGATACAACTCCAGGTTAATTAAATCTCATCGAGATCCCTCCCTGTGACAGCTGTTTCATCCAATGGGACTCATCAGAAAAAAAATTTGGGCTTTTATTCATTTATTTATGAGCAGGTTGACTTCTTGTTTGTTATTTTATTCGCTGTGGTTAGGGTTATTGAATTGTCAATAAATCCATCTATGATTTTTTAAATTTTTTTGACATTTTTTCATCGGAATTATTTTTTTGCTGGATGCACTCTGTGTTCTGCTTAGAGATAGATGCACTTTGGTTAGAATTATCAAATTGTCAGCTGATCCATCTTTGGTTTTTTAAAACTTTTTTATCATTTCTTCATCCTCTTAATTATTTTTTGCTGGATGCACTCCTGTGTTCTGCTTAGTTGTTTCATTTGATGTTATTTGACATTTGTTTGATTTTATGGTTGTCGTCTCGTAGTGCCATGCATGTGCACTGGATTCGGGAAATGCATTATTATCATTATTATTATTATCAGTCAGGTCACAGATGTACCAGTAAGAAGCAAAATTGCAAAAGGTGTGCAGCAGAATAATATTTTGGTTAATGCTGCAGGGCTTATGTACAAATGCATTCAGCTTAGCATGAATTTTTGTTTTCATGACCAATAACAAGACTGAGAGCATTTTAATGCTTTTTAAAAAGCTTGCCTGGTTATGAAGTATATATATGTATGCGTTAAAAAACTTAGGCTACTTTTACATGGAATTGGCTACTTGAAGTAAAAATATTCTGGTAACCCTAATGTATCGAGGTGCTACTAATTACAGAGCGTTATTCACTACAGTCTGTATTCCAAGCAACACTATGTGTTTTTGGTAAAATTTCAATGAAAAGAGCTTATGACGTCATAGTGATGTCATATGGAACTTCTGATATGCTTGTTGTGTTCTTTGGGGTCATGTTTATATATGTCGATTGTCGATAATACATTTATTAGGCCTAAAGTAAGCCACAAAAAAGTTACTGACCTGTAACTCTGGGGGGGGGGTGGAGTATTTGTTTAAAATAAGCAAATTTAGGGGGGTTCGTGGGGTCCGATTCATGGGGGTTTTTTTCTGTGAAATTTTAAACCCTGATGAACAACTTTAGACAAAAGAACCTTTTGTGTAAATTTTTTGAAGGTTCAACTGTATATTGACCCGCCTAGTCTATGTTTGATTAAATACCATACATATGATTAACTGTTATGGTTCCGGTAGTCCAAAAGCTTGTCAGTGTCACTGTAATGCATTGCAAATACACCCTATATTTCACTTTGACATTATTAATTATTAATGAAAGCTAATTTTGCTAGTTCTACTTTTATAATTGGGCTGTTTTATGTTGGCACTAGATAACACCGTGTAACAAAAATTTTTTTTGTTCTTTGTTTCTTGAAAATAACTTCTAGATTCTGATTTGCTAGCCTTTTAAGGCCACCAAAATAACATTCTTTGCTTTAAAACTTTGGTTTTACATTATTCAAAAACCAACTTCTACATTTTGCTATATATTCAATATTTGCTCTATTTTTGTAGCATAACCTACTTTGATGATTCTATTGCTACTAACTGTTAATTTTCAGAGTTTAAATTAAGTTTCCATGGTGTAAGATATTATTGATTTAGTTTGCTATGAGTTCCCGTGGATGCAGATATTCCGCCAATTCATTTTGCGACGAGTGTAGTGAATTTTTTGCAAAAAAGCCAAAAAGCACTGTTTGAGCAAGTGCATTTGTGCAACCGAAGCTTACCATGCATATTTTGGCATGCCTGTCAGCGACCAGAATAAACGCTGGGCACCCCACGTCATATGTGAGTACTGCCGCCGTACTCAAGAAGACTGGTTAAGAGGGGAAAAAAAGCCATGCGTTTTGCTATCCCTCGTATCTGGCGTGAACCTTCCAATCACCACTTGGACTGCTGTTTCTTCATGGTGGACCCATCAAAATGGAGAAAAGGGAAAAACGCCCCTTCTATTGAATACTCCATCATCCCGTCCTCCATTGCACCGGTGCCGCGTAACACCAGCGACCTACCTGTGCCAAACCCACCTGTAGACAAAAGCTCAACAAATGGTAGCAGTGGAGAGTTCTGAAGATTCTGAAATGAAAGAAGGCAAACCATCCTCATCATATGGTGTGCGCCGTCGTCAGCGGTCACGAGATGAACGATGTCTCTATTACCCCAACCAAGAGGACATCAATGATCTCATTCCAGAGATGAACCTCACGAAATCGAATGCTGAGCTGTTGGTGTCCCGACTGAAGCAATAGATTTGCTTGATAATGGGATGCGGATTACTTCCCAGAGGAAGAGGCATTGCGATTTTTCCAGGTTTTTCTCTTTACAGGATGAGTTGTGCTATTGTCATGACGTCAGAGGGCTTTTCCCAGCTATTGGAATTCCCTGCAACACCAATGATTGACGTCTCTTTATTGACAGCTCGTCAAGGAGCCTCAAACCTGTTTTGCTGCACAACACCAACCAGTGTCCTTTCACTCCTTTGGCTCATTCCGTAGTTATGAAAGAGAACTATCACAATGTAAAAGCTCTGCTAGATGCATGAAATTACGCTCAATACGAGTGAGATGTCATTGGTGATTTCAAGATGGTGGCGTTTCTGATGGGCCTTCAAGGAGACTTTACCAAGTTTCCTTGTTTTCTCTGTCTCTGGGACAGTCGAAATACATCCCTCCACTGTGAAGTAAAGAACTGGCCTTTAAGATCAAGCTACAACGTTGGCATTCACAACGTGAAGCTAGCACCATTGGTGGATGCGAAGAAAGTGCCGTTTCCGCCTCTTCTCATTAAGTTTGGCCTCATAAAGCAGTTTGTGAAGAAGATGAACCCAGAAGGCAAAGCGTTCAAGCACATTCAAGAATTGTTTCCCAAGCTATCGGAAGCAATTAAAGGTGGAATTTTTGTGGGTCCTCAAGTGAAGCAACTAATGCAGTCTAATAGCTTTCTTGGAAAGTTATCTGTTGTAGAAAGGAGAGCATGGGAAAGTTTTGTTTCTGTGGTGAAAGGTTTCCTCGGAAATCACAAGGCTTCTAACTTCAAAGATATGGTGGAGGAACTTGTGAATGCATATGAGAAGATGGATCGCAGGATGTCGCTAAAGCTTCACATTCTTCACTCGCACATTGACGAGTTCAAGGAGGATAACTTAGGAGATTACTCAGCGGAGCAAGGGAAAGGTTTCACCAAGATGTGAAATCCTTTGAAGAACGATACAAAGGTCAATTTAATGAAAGCATGATGGGTGACTACATTTGGAATCTTCTGCGTGAAAGCGATCTTACGTACAACCGGCAGTCTCGCAAGAAAATTTCTTTTTGAGTTGTTTTTACTTACTAAGCTTTCTTGCATGGCCTTAAGAACTTCGAATCAACCTGCCTTCTTCCATCACTTACACACAGGAGATTCTAATTAAGTGCCTTTTTGGGGGACACAAGTAAACATGCAGGCTTGTTCTCTGCAGTAGTTCGTGTGTCAAGCGGAGAAGCTGCTACAAGTCTTTGGTTTGACTCGACTCCCAATGGAGCCCGAGTCTACAGCTTGAAATGCTCTATCCACTACTAGGCCATCTGAGCTATTTAGTAGTTTCCCTAATTTTGATTTACGGTAGTAGCAGTTTATATTACGACTTTGACAGTGCTTTCTCTAGCTTATTAGCTAGTTTGACACCTTCTCTATGCAATGCTTTAGCTTGGTCCCTGAACTACCACTATGTGTTTTTATTTTGCGGATATGTGAGCAATGTCCAGTTTAACGTTTCCTTTTTTTTTTGCACTGACTATTAGCTCTTGCCATCTTGAGAGACCACCAGTTACGTGAAACAGTTTTGCCCCCAGATTCGCAAACAACTTGATCCTGTCAATTTTTGTTACACTATCTCTGTATATACTCTTGCATAATCGTAGTGCAGTGTTAGAATTTTTACTAAAACTATCGCAATTACGAGATAAAATCTTTTTTTTCCCTCTTTAGTGGTAGTTGTAAATCTGCGGTCATGCTGGACAGGATTTCTTTTGGTAGGTTTCATTGCCTGTCTGGCGTTTTGTGGTTACTCTATGGTCTCAACGGCGCTTGTCTGGGGTTAGATTGGGTCTCTCCGTTTTAGTCCAGTTGCACTGTGACAACATTGAGTTACCTCGAAATGCCGTACACTGTTATGGTTCCTACCATTGCACTATATCGTAGCGGTGTTGGAGCTGTGGTCTCTCCAGTGTCTCTATATATCTCGCCGTCATATGTTTGCTTTTGTTTGTTCTTTTCTTACCCAATTTTAGTTTAATCGGGTGTTGCGACCATGCCTACTAATTCCCTCATCTTCAAGTTTCATTCTCGCCAGCTTGCTACAACGTTGATCGTTTTGTTGCTTCTTGCCTTTTCTGTGTCCGTTTGTATTTGAAATCCCATATTGCTGCGTTCTATTTATTTTGACGGTGCAGAAATAAAAGACTATTACTACTACTTTTTTCTAAAGAAAATTGTGAAAAATGCGGCTTAGCGTTTCGTTGCCGCAACGAATTAAAAGCTGAAAATATGATGTATGCCTAATAATTACAGTTTTTTGACCGAATTCTGTTTTATATTAATGCATGAAAGCGAAGTCTCTTTCGAAATCTAAATAAACAACAATGTTCATGCTTTCGTAATATTTCATGTATATAGTGCAATTGCTTGAAAACTAGCAAAAACAAAAGATTGATCACCTGAACGCAAAACCGAAGTTTGGAACATCTGGAATGCTCATTTGCACATCCTTAGGTCACAATAAATTAGAACACAATAGTTTTAACCCAAGGACAAACTTTGTGTTAAACGGTGTAATCTGTACTGGTAATTTAAATTCTTCTTCATGGTAAGATGGTCCAAAATTTTTAAAAAACGTAAGGAAACATTGCTGTGTTGACAATGTGCAATTTCTGGAAGCTCATATAGTTGTCTTGGATTTGTCAGTGAATGCAATGAGCTTCAATTAGGCTAACCCTATTAAGAAATAATAGATAGATCATGCGTATTCTTAATTTATTTTGTTTCCAGTAGTGTACGATGAGAGGATAAAAAAACTCTAGTGTAACTGTGTAAGTTGTTGTGTTACTCTCACTATAATTTTGACACTGGATCTAAATGTCTGAGATTACTAACACAAAAGAAAATTTGAACATGCTAGTAAAAGATTTGGGTGTGAAAGAGTTTTTTGATGAAGTTGAAAGTTTAAACGATGAGGACACATTAGGATACCGACGCATATTACAGTTTTCTTCTGTGTCATGGGTGTATCTTCCTGAATACGCATTGATGAAAATTTTTAAAATGCTGAACGGCAAAGATTTGGCCAACGCTGGTAGGTCCTGTTAAGATTTATTTTACGTCTGATATAATCATGTTTGATTTGCGAGATTTGGCTACAGGTGCTTGACACACAAAGTTGTATAGACGCAAGTTCAATTTGCAGTGTCCCTCAATTACTCTGAAATTTTCTGTTGGAAATAACCTCAGTTATGTAACATATTAGGTGGTGCTTAGGTTGTAGTCTACCAGACAAAAAGAATGATTTGGCTGCGCTAAACCATAGACATTAAGACAAAAGTTCTTAATGAGGGTTAAGAGATGCTAGATACCTCGTATCTATAAAGGCAGTGTGAAGGGTGTATAAATCCTCTTTTTGTCTGACTATTTGATACCGTACCGGTACTGGTCATTACAGCATGTTTCTTTTTGATTTGTAGGTTTCGTTTATTGAAATGTTTTTGGAGTTTGCACCTCAATAAAAAACACTGTCTTAAGCAATACGGTATGCTAAACTGCCCCTGTGATTGTTAATTATGAATTTCAAGTCTCAAAAACAAAAATAACTTGTTTTGTTTTGTGTATACTTTCAATAACAAATTGTGTCCCAATTACAGTCAACCCTCGATTTAACGGATTTCGGATTTAATGAACATTGATTTGAGCTGCAAATTTTTAAATTTTTGCATTTTCTGAAATAGATAGCTAAAGATGTGGGACGTCAAAGAAACATTACCAGCATTTTTGTTCCGCAAAGCGATTCTGGTCTCACGACCTGTGTTTTTTTCGGACATTTCTCGGACAATGTCCGAAACATTTTAAGCCACTTCGGACAAAGCGTCAGAAAAAACTTCGCTTATAGCACAACAATACGCTTATGGCGGCTTCATTGCTCACTAACTTAACTAAAATTTTGCGAATTCCTTTTTGCAACGAAACCTTTGCCTCTGTAACGTCTCCTGAGTTTTTTGCAACATACGTTTTACCATATTACGGAATTATGTCTAGACGCTTAGTACGATTGTGGCTACTGCGATATCGCACACGGACTTTGTGATTTGGACCTCGAAACTTTTAATGACAACTTAAAACAATTTACTGCTTTTAATATTTTAAGTGAAGATGTGAAATATTTAGCTAAAATAGATTTTTGAAAGATGAGGTTAATTATTGCGTCTTCGGAAGAAAGTAATTTAAAAAAGATCATTTTTTGGCATAAATCATTTTGATATAAGCATTCCAAGTTTGTGCACGGCTTTGGCGTGATTAAAGGTTCGTTTTCAAAATTAGTCTGGTGGTTTTGTGAAATGCAGTAATTATTGATGTTTCATTTAGTAAACTGGTAAAATCCTTCATTCAAAACTCTTGCCGAAAAAATTTTTAAATTTTCGAAATTGTTTGAGCAAATTCGGACATTTGTCTGAAATTTTACAGCAAAAAAATAAACCCAGCTCACGACATCCATCAATCCTGTACCATGCACCAATCAAGAGTCCATAGTCATCTCAGACTCATTATGTACGCTATTTTATATCACATTAGTACATAAGGCTTCATATAAGTTCGTAACAAACTAATTTTGCAAAAATCTTGCTGCCAAGTTTTTCGACTTCTCAGGCGCAGTATGTTTCTGCTACATGACAGTAATGAAGTGATTTTAACCAAAACGTGTATTATGCATCCACACTAGGTAAAATCTGTGTCTTTTCGAGTAACGACCTATTGCATTTCCGCATTAATCCGTTAAATCGAGGTTAGTGTACATTTCTCACAAGCTGTCAATGTTACAAAGCGTTTTCATCAGCTGCATTTATTTTTAGTTCAAGTTTGTTCACAATGGCGAATAGTGGGTGACAATGAAAAATTGTGGGAAAGAAAATTAAAGCAAGATTTTGATGTACAAGGAGATGTTTCATTACGACCAGGTGTGCTTTTGTTTCACGGTTTTGTTTACAACAATTTAATGACACAAGGTGCATGCCAAGTAGTGAAACGTTTTGATCTATGATTGATAGGCCAGGTTCATGACTTAAAATTGTTCAGAAGACTTCAAAAACGATGACTACAGGGCTATGTTGCGGCAGTTGTTTATGCTCATAGCAATACTGCCTTGATGTAATATTGCAAAGATGTCGTTTGGCTCAAACAGCATGAGATTTGCACTGCATCTGAGTGTGAAACACTGAAAAATATTAAAGATAGGCGCAGAAGTTACTTTGATGGTTTTATGACTGTGGCTACTGTGCACCGTGTGCAGTCCTTTCAAATTGAAGTTTGTGAATAATTTTTTTTTCATCTAATTTGAGATTTGCTGCAGGAGCACACAGCTGGAAGAAAGAATATGAACGACTGTATGATGATGTTCCTTGCGTTATGTTCAAAATGATGAAAGAACATATTGACGAGGTCCTTCATGTGTCATTTTCGCATAATGGAATGATGTTTTGCACTTGTTCTAAAGATGCATATGTAAAGGTAGAAGTTAGGGAGGCTGCTGTAGTGTTATATGTTTGAGAATTCTAAGTTGCTTGCTTTTATACTGTATTGCTACAGTTTTTGTCTTTTGTAATTACCGACGTATCAGTAAACTTTTGCTAGTGTATTAGCAATTTTGCAATCCTTAAAAGTATGATTGTTATTCTTAACAGGTTTACAGTGCTGATTGGCCGTTTAAAACGGTTTTCAGTGAACGTCACAGTGGGAGCAAGTCTTGTTTAAAATGGGAATATACGCAATGGTCTCAGTTTAATGCTAGCGACACACAGCTCTTGGTATCTGGCCGAACCGAAGCGTTAGGATGTTGTGGAGAAATTGTAATTTACAACATTCTTGGTGGAGTTTTTGCGATTCAGGTTGTTTTTTTTTTTTTGCTTAGATATGCATTTTTCACTTTTGCATCTAATTTCGATGGTTGATACATATAGATGTGAGCGTTGACTTAGTAAATTGTATCAGTCTTTTTAGTGTTTACCTCTCGACAGATTTATGGATCATCTACATTTTTAGTGATACTCTCCAGTTACGACCAGAGCATTTTATGCAATTTTCTATGGCACAAAATTAGCAGTTCTCACACTAAGAACTAGCTTAGAGCTGTGAGTTTGGACTATTTTGCATCAACGTATTTTTATACTCACTGTTGTCTCAACAGAAGATAAAGTTCATTATTGGCCAATATGATGTAGAGCGGGGCAGGACTTTTTGACGTGACCTGTTCGACGTGAGACATTCGGCGTGACCGATTTGTCGTTGAGACGACAACTCGTCGTTGGAATGTGTCGGCGTCGAGACGATTCGGCGTAAAAAGGTGTGATTTGTGAAGCCGTGGTCACACGAGGCGAGTTCTCGCGCGAGAGAATTTCTTCCTGTGATCACTTTACTCGCAACAAAAAATCACTCGCGCGAGTAGAGTTGAACATGTTCAACTTTACTCGCGCGAGTAGCGAGGGAAATCCCCGTTTGCTTCCCCGTTTCTGGTCGCGCGAGTATAACTGAACGTAAAAAAGAAATTAAGTAAACACAACTTGAAAAGCAAATTAGAGTTTGATTCCTATTCATTCGGCAATGAGCAGCGGCGAATATCCGCTAACAAAGTCGAGCATTAAGTTAATGGGATTGAATTGTCATTAATAAGAACGCATTTAATGCATGCAGAGAATGTAATTCACCTTTAATAACAAAAAAACAAGACTATTTCACATCAAAGCCTGCTGACACTCCATTAACCTTAGCAAACTACCGGCAATAAAGCACAACATCGCAATCTCTTCTTGTTAAAGCTAAACCGCAAGCGAAAGCAAAACCCCACATCGAACAACGTATTAATGAGTGGATAGTAGGAGGTCAGGTCATACAACTCACAAGAGGGAGAAGTTGGATTGTCAAAGAAAATATATTTTCGCACATGAAAGGAAAATGTGTTTTATGGCGGTAGTAACTAGTAGGTGATGGATAAGTCACAGAATTTGGAACATTAAGGAAAACATAATTTTAGAAATTTAGCTGAAAGGAGAATGTGTTATCTATTACTTCTCAATCGTACTCTAAAAAGCATTCTCAGAGAGTGGAAACTGTCGCCACTTGCCAGGAAGCTCAAAGTTGTTTCCAGTTTAGTTTTATGTGAAATAGACGATCTCATGAATGTGTCTTGCTTCTTTATGGCCGGTGAGATTAATGCAACCAATTCCTTGAACTTAACTTGATCCATACGCAGCACATTCATGCTACCGGCCGGATCTTCTAAAGCTAATTCCCGCAAAAGATTTATCAGAAGCTCCGAAATTTCCCCTTTCAGCTACCCATTCTTTCACCCACTTTCTTTTTATTTTGGACCTAAGCTCTATCAAGACCTCTTGCGATATTTCGGCGCATGCTAAGCGAACTAAACGATTAACAACTTGGCGCTGAACTGGTGACATAGGTTATTCACTAATAAATAGCTAACTAATAATTAGCTTAAATCAGTGGTTTTCAACCTGGGGTCCGCGGGCCCCCAAGTGGTCCGCGAATGATTTTGAGGGGGTCGCAAAGGCTAAAGGGTCCGCACCTTGTTTTTGCACTGCACTTAATTTCGGGCGGAGAATTGGACGTGTGTCTTCACTTGATTTTGACTGGAAAATTGGACGTGTGCAAGCGTGTTGACCTTTTTTTGGTCTTTACTTGATTTTGGCTGAAAAATTATACGTGTGCGGACGTGTTGACTTTTTTTTTGGTCTTCGCTTGATTTTGGTGATTTTTGTGGGGTCCGTAACTACAAATTGCTTAACTTAAGGAGTCCGCGACTTCAAAAAGGTTGAAAACCACTGGTTTAAATCGTATAAATTCACAAAACAACATTGATTTAAATGGCAGGAGTGTTGGCGCGAATGGTTGCTTAGTAACTGCCACGTGGCAATGTTACTCGTTAATTGAAACTCGCGCGAGTAACTCGCTCCATGCGACCACTTTTGCGAGCGATTACTCGCGCTGGTCGCTCGCGCGAGTCACTTGCGCGAGTAGCTCGCTTCATGTGACCACGGCTTTAGCGGACGTAATTATCGCGCTTCGCGCTAGAATGTGCGAAAAGACGTAATCATCACGTTTTAGAAGTGCTAAAAGTAAACAATAAACGACTTTATATCTACGGTATTATAAAAGTTTCGCAACATATTATTTTAAAGAGGTTCAAAATTGTTCGACGTAAGTTTAACCAAAAAGTGGCGAAAAAATTGTTTTGCAACTTTTAGTATTTGATTTCGTTTTATCGATATAACATGAGGTGCAATTGCACGTTTAACAAGCAAATAATAAGTGCTGTGGCTGCACTTTAATTTTCATTTTTTGATCAATATGCAGCAAAAAATAACTGAACGTAAAAAAGAAATTAAGTAAACACAAGATATTCTTGTTGAAAAACATACTCGCGTAAAGGTCAAGGCTTCGGCTTGGTCGGCTGTGGCTTACTGAAGCAACCTAAATCGGAAGCAAAATGCTTGATTATTATGCCAGCAGCCCTACACGGCATTTAATTTTAATCGACAAGACATGGTTTTTCCTCAGGTACCAAGCATGAGAATGATAGAGCTGCATTTAAGATCAATTGATGTTCAAGTCTTCTTTTACCACGTTCCATAAAAAAATCAAGAATTGACATTCTTTGATTGCAAACAACGTTTTAATCCAAACCAGACAATTATTTTTGACTACATCTTCAAAAGCTTTTCAAGCTGAAAAGAGTTCTACCGTTTTCATTTCAGCAGTGACTTTTTTGACATTTGCTGTGGTAAACACAACAAAAAAGGATTGTTCATTTGTTTCACCTGGGGGTTGAGGTGAATTTTATTCTTGATCTCAAGTGATCATGGTGCAGCTCTATTACTCTTTACTTGGTAGGTGAGAAGAAACCATGTGTTGGCGATTAAAATTATATGCCTTGTAGCACTCGCATAATAATTAAGCATTTTGCTTCCGATTTAGATTGCTTCAGTAAGCCACAGCCGACGAAGCCGAGACCTCGACCTTTACGCGGGTATATTTTTTGTCAACTACAGTTTCTAGTGTTTGTTTAATCTTTTTCACATTTTTTGTTACAATTGATCAAAAAATGAAAATCAAAGTATTAATTGCTTGTTAAACGCGCATTTGTATTTCATGTTATAAAACGAAATCAAATACTAAAAGTTGTAAAACAATATTGAACTTCTTTAGAACAATATCTCGCGAAACTTTCATAATGCCGTAGATACAAAGTCGTTCATTGTTTACTTTTAGCACTTCTAAAACGTGATGATTACGTCTTTTCGCACATTCTAGCGCGAAGCGCGATAATTACGTCCGCTCACAAACCACACCTTTCCACGCCGAATTGTCTCAACGCTGAGACGGCCCAACGTCGAGTCGTCTCAACGTCGAGTCATCTCAACGACGAATCGGTCACGCCGAGTCGTCTCACGTCGAATCGGTTGCGTCGAAAAGTCGCGTACTGTTATAGAGGTCGTACATCTACAATCAGATGGAGTCGAGTCAAATCAATGATTTTAAGATTAGTATTCACAGTTTCCTTGATTGACGTTCAGCAAGGAAAGGCACTTGACGGTTTCCCATCTTAATAGGGGTAGACAGTTGGCCAGCAACTTCTAGGCGAACTTGCTGCATTGACATCCGTGGCTTTCTCGCAAAAATGGAGTACATTTTCGGTGGACCGTTTAGTCTAAGCGCCGTGGTGGCCTAGTCTGACCTGCTCGTAGACCATAATAATAGCTTTATACAAAAAAGAAAATTCTCGCATGCTGGCCAATGTCATAGAGTTGTGGTAATGACAATAGACTGATACTGGATGTACGTTTATTGTGCTTGGTGTTTGTGATTGTGCCTAATAAAAAAAAAACTTATTAAGGACATTAGGACAATGTGGGTAACATTCCACTAGCGATAGAATTATTTTTTTGTAGTTGGATAGTGTTCGCGTGTGATCTAACGTTTAGTGAAGGAATAAAAAATATTTTCTCAAATCTCTATTTTCATGTTAATAAATCTATACTTTAAATATTTTACGTCAGGCTCGAGCGCGAATTTTTCCCTATGTTGTGATGGGGACTTGGCTGAATGAAACTCACTTTTTGTCCGCTGTTGCCTTTGAGCGAATTATGCAATTTGCCACTGAAGTCGCGTTGAATAAATCTGCACAAGCAAGTATTTCTTATATATGCTTCAGTTGATTTAAACAGATGCGTGGGGACAATCGTTTTATACTGCTGAAAGAGTGCGCTACTATTTGGAGTGACACAACACGACGTATTAACCGCGGCCCATGGTCGTGCATTGTGGCCCTGCTCGACGAGTTAGCACATCTGTCACCCCGAAAGGAGTATATTCCAACGCTAAAGTGTATCAGCGCCGATTTCGTTACGCCTAGTAATCCTGTACCCAATGTACTACGTTAAGATTTGCAGTGGCCGGTTGTTTTATTTCTGCTTATAAGTTACAGTCATAGGCGTCGATCCGGCGGAGGCAGGGGGGCGGCGCCCCCTCGGGTCTAACACCGAAGGGGGCGACATATGTCTGGTCCCCGCAATGTTTTGATATCTATGTTAGAACTTAAATGTGTGCGCAGCAGCTGAAACAGTTCGTAAGTACAACGCAAAATTGTGATAATGTTTTGTCGCAATGTTACGCTCACGCAATATAAAAAGCAGAAAGAAAACTATCAGCGCGTGTTCAGCGACGATGCTACTGGTATCTTAAAAAATCGTTCTAAACCCTATTCCGCCTGAGCTTTTTTTTTTCAGAGCGTCAGAAGCCTGGAGGGACCCGTTGTGTCCGCTCGTTTTGAACACATGTAACTTCGCACGTACTCACTCTAAAGCAGGGGTTCTTAACCGGGGGTAAATTTGGCCTACCAAAGGGGTAATTTTAAGTATAAACTAAAGCAAACGTCAATTTTCAGTATTAAAAAGGTGTAAGTGTTGCACTATGGGTAAATTATGCTTTTTTTTGATCGGCAAGGGGTAAAGAATACAAAAAAGGTTAAGAACCCCTGCTCTAAAACGACAGTGAAAGTTTACAAAAGCAGATAATTTTATTATTATTTCGCTGGTATATTTTTACGACTCGACTAACTTATTCATGCGCTGATTGCGCCTCATTATATCGGGTGTCCCAAAAAATGCACCCCTGTTTGTTAAGTATTTTCTCGGTGATTATAAACTCAAAACTATTGAAGTTCTATTCGCAGTAATACAAGTGTATGCTTTACGCTTTTACAAAACATCTAAAAACTTGGTTGCAAATTACGCTAGTGTTGTGGAAGTAAAAATGATAGCCACAGAGCGGGACAACGCTGTTTCGGAGTATCAGCCGCACTCAGGTAAAGTGCACTCATCGTTCGGAATGAGTGACTTTGCCAGGATCAATCATCCCTCCCAATAAATATACCCAAAAGAATTTAACCTTTGTGGTACGTAGACAGCTATGTCACACTTCAGTTAAATCCCTTACGCGGTCGGGGTGAAGATCAAAAACTATAATGGCCTTCCTGGCCCACTGAGGATGTCGTCATGACTCTTTTTCAGCAAGCCAGGAAGGACCTTACTTCATAGTTTTAAAAATGAGTATCAGAGAAAGTTAAGTCTGTAGATATTGGAAATAAACGTATTATCTATAGAAGAAAGACGCTAGAACAGTGGTTCTTAAACTGGGTTCGACCGAACCCCAGGGGTTCGGTGAGGCTGTAGCAGGGGTTCGGCTAAGATCAGAATAAGTTTTTGCAAAAAGGCATACAGTTGTAGTAAATGACTATCTCTGCGTGGAATGATGCATCCCCCCACCATACTCTTTCAACGCTGTTTTTGATGAATGCAATTTTTCCATAATTTCGAACCTATTTAATAACAATCATCTTTACGCCTTAAGCACGCATAAATCGAAAATGTGCGAACAAAGTGTATCTATCATATTTGGTGAAGGACTTAGAGTTAGAGGCAAAAAAATTAAACAGAATTTGCTATAAAGATTGTTCAAAAAGCTCTAAAATGGCCATTACAGTGTCTAAATTTTTGAAAACTTTCCGGGGAAGCATACCCCCGGACCCCCCTAGAGCCATAGTTTTGTTCCTCAATTTGCTTCAAATTGACTTTCCGGAAAAAAATACGCTTAAAAAATGTAAAAATTTTATGCCACCCTCCACCGCCTTGAGAATATTCTGAATACGCCCCTGACGTGAAACATTTTCAAAGAGCTTATGCTTTTTTCTGGTTTAGACGTCTAACGTCTTTGCACTCATTTAACATTCAACCTAATTCAAAACTGCATCCCCCTCTAAAATTTTCTGGATCCGCTCCTGGTTATAATTAAGAGTTCGATGTATGCTTGCATGACACCTGTTGGGTTCGATACTTCCGACAAGTTTGAGAACCACTGCGCTAGAACATTTCTTGTTGGAAGAAACGCTTCTGTTTAGTTGTGGAAGTATATGGAGGTCACGTTGAGCATAGACTGAAATAAACCACTATTTGCTCGTGATATTAATTTTTTGAATTATCATTTTTGATTTGGCAATACAATACACGCATAATTTGCAACCAATTTTTTAAATATATAAAAGTGTAAATAATATATCGGTATATAGGCCTACTTGGATTACTGTGTATAGAATTTCAATAATTTTGAGTGTATAATCACCGAGAAAATACTTTACAAAAAGTGGTTCATTTTTTCTGTGACATCTGATACGTAAAAAACGAAGTTCATTTTTATAAAAATTCTCACCCCCCTACTATTTGCCTTTTTCAAGAAAAAATCGACGCCTATAGTTACAGTTATACGCCTTTTTTTTGCAATAATAATTTTGTAACTGAACGGACAATAAGATAGCATAAACATTTCCAGCTAAGTTTCTAATTATTTGTTGATAAAGTGTATTTACAAGAGTTTTGGTTAAGAAATACCTTTATCAAAACATGAACGCATTAAGCAGGGGTGGGCAAACTACGGCCCGCGAGATCATTTTATGCGCCCGCGAGCACTTGCGGAAATATAAATCTTGTTCCTGGTTGATATTGAGTGGAATAAAGGACATTTACGTACGTGATGACCTATTTTTGCTCTTCACTGGATTTTGAGTGGAAAATAGGACGTCTGTGGACGTTGATGACCTTTTCTATTTTTTTGTGCTCTCAAGTTGAATATGAGTGAAAAACAGGACATCCGTGGACGTTGATGACCTCTTTTTTTTTCTGCTCTTCACCACTTGATTATAAGGACTTCTCGGACATAATTAAACTCTTTTTGACTTTTCACCTGATTTTGAGTGGAAAATAGGACATCTGTGGTCGTGATGATCTTTTTTACTTTGCTCTTCCAATAACTGCGGCCTTCGGCTTCAAAATTTTTTTCCAATGCGGCCCTTCGTGCGAAAAGTTTGCCCACCCCTGGCATAAACAGACTTTGTGTTAAAAGACTTGCTAGATGAATGCTGTAAAATCCGAATTATATATTTTAAAAGTACCGTAAAACGCTGAAGAATTGGTTTTTTATTGTATATTTAGTACGTAAGCTTTTTAAGGCCTACCATAATGTCTCTTTGAGAGTTACATCGGCTCTACTTATTTCTTCGATAAAATATTCTTGAAGTCTGCTGCTTAAGTGTTTTTGTTTGCATTTGCATTTTTGTAAATTTTTTGTTATAGTCAATGGTGTCGCATGATTCTACCTAAACGTCAGGACACAATATGTTTATTGCAAGCAGTCAAGTTTAGAATGATCGTCACTCAAGACAAATTGCGAAGTCTGTATGGGCTACGTGGTCGCACGATTACAGTGCAAACGGTTCTACTAAACACCGCAAAGGACGACAAAGGACCTCAAATTGATGTACTAAACACCGCAAAGAACGACAAAGGGCCATAAATTGGTCTACTAAACATCGCAAAGAGTAACAAAGGACTTGAAATCATACCGTAACAAAGAGCTACTAAACTGGGGTTAGGCTAGGGTTAGATTAGGGTCAGGGTTAGAATTTTAGGGTCCTTTGTCGTACTTTGCGGTGTTTAGTACATCAATTTGAGGTCCTTTGTAGTCCTTTGCGGTGTTGAGTAGGACCCCAGTGCTACAGGGAGGGTGTAACGGAAATTGACATTGCCTTTTTTCGACAGGTTATGCAAGCAAACTGTGCTGACATGCACTTCACGCGAAAATTTCAACAAAATAATCACTCGTTTTCATTTTATGGGCGATTTTATACTCGATTGTTAGCCCATAATTTTTTACGACAGAAAAAATTCTCTGACATCATATAAGGCTACTGTGACGTAACAATTGGAATTAGCACAACAAAATGTATGTGCGCGCTCATGCGCATGTTTGACATTGTTCGTGTGTGTCGCGTTTGCATTTACTGATTGTACTTGATCGAACCAGCAGATAATTCTCAAGCAGCGCGTATCTACACCAATGCAGTCATTGCTGTGGAGGTGGTCGCCAACCGTATTTACATCACTAGTTTTTGTGATTGGTAAACCGTGAGAAATGCTGGAGTGTGGTAAGACCAGTTAGCTTTACCCATTTTTCCAGTGCGGGGGAAGGGGGGTTTAAAGGCTGGATTTCTGGGCTGGTCAGATATAGCACAGTGCTATTATTGCCAAAGGCTTGCCACCGCTGCGATGTTTTCTCTGTGAGCCCAAGGGCAAAGTTGCGGGAATAGCCTACATATGACTACAAGAAAAATTTTATTTGACTGTGCCGCTGCCATGGACCAAAATGTTAGTGTGATGAGTGTTCTCTCCAATATCGACACTTTGGTTTTGACAATCTAAGCACATTCGATTCGTTCTCTCAATCTCATTATCAGAAATTCAAAACATTCAAATGCATCTTCGCCAATCAACTAGATAAATTTTCCTCACAGCTCGCAATTATTTTTTAACTTCGTATTTCGCTTAAACACTGCTGCAGTCACACAACACGTTGCTAGCACTAATCACTTCTACAAAATTTGCCTTACCAGTAGTCGGTACACCTTCGACGAAAGGTTGCCTTCGAAAAGTGCCGATTTGCAAAAACCTTGTTTGAAAGCGTACGCGTCATTCGACAGAAATTTATCAATGGTGGATTGGCGATTTATCAATGAATGGTGCGTCTCAATAGGCATTGTTACGTCATAGTAGCCGTAGGTGACGTCAAAAGATATTTTTTACTACGAAAATCGGCTGCTTTTTCGAAGCTCAGTATCTCAAAAAGTAGTTAGAATATTTCGGTCAAAATGGTTGCATTTTGCAGAGACAAAAAGTTCCTTCATCTTACACCAAAAACATAAAAATTTTTGATTTCCGTTACACCCTTCTTTAAGGCAGATTGTGTTGCCTAACTTCAATTAACGGCAAGACACTGGAATCATGCTATGCTGCATATAGTAGCTAGAATTAAATTGCATATGATATATTGCTGTTGTAGGAGCTTAATTCGGTATTATAAATTCATTTTGTTTGTATGTCAGGAAAGGGAAAATCTCCATCATCTTACTCAGAGGCAAGATTTTTTATTTCGTTCCGATGATATTGTTCACATTCTTCACGTTGCTGATATTGCCAAACATATCCGTCAAGTAAGGACTGGTTAGTTAGCTCAGTTGTTAAAGACATTGCAATTGGTGCGAAAGGCCTGGGGGGGAGGTAGCGAAGATCTAGGGGTCGGTCAAATTGGACACAGTGTTGCCAACGTTCGCCACCATTGCGACGTTTTTGAGAGCTGTGTTGCCCAGCGCTAAGCGGCGGAGATAGACCTCGCCACTCGTTGCATGCTTTGTCGTAATACCGGTAGTACAATGAGGGTTTGATTACTTTTTTAGATCGTCAAATAAATATCACTTCTGCATATTTTTTGTAATTTTTCGTAAGATTTCGAGTCATTTAAAGCCGACAAACTTGCTGACTGTATGAAAACCAAATCACAAAAAAAATTAAATCTTCATTATACTCGCGGTATTACGCCGAAGTGTGTAACGAAGGGCGGGGCCCATCTCCGCGGCTTAGCACCCGGGCTACACAGTTCCGAAGAAACGACGCAACGGTGGCAGCCGTTGGTGACACTGTGCCGATTTGACCGGTCCGGAAATCGAAACCCAGGCCTCCCGCACCGACAGCGTGCGCTTAGCAACTGAGCTAACCGGCCGGTGTATTGAAACCATGATGACTTAATATTGATTGATACGAATTAGATTTCATCTTACGGATACTTTTTTCGGATGTAAGCATAATTTTTGATTTTAATAGCTCAGATGACCGTGTGGTAAGAGCGTCCACCTCTGGAGCTGTAGACTCCGATTTGATTCCGAGTCTGGTCTTATCGATTATATGAATTTACGCTTAAATCTAGACTCGCAGGTTCAAAGCGTAACAAGAAAAAGTCATAAAATTCTGATACGACAAAATTAGTCGGTGCGGATGTGGGTTCAAATATCACTCGTAATCAGGTTTTTCCGATCTTTGATTAGCGTTAGATCATGCTAGTTTAAATTCAAACAAGCGTAAATTCAAGGAATTCATTTTGTTATTGCCGTTTTTAACATAGGTCGTAGAACGACATTTTGGCAGTGATTTGAAAGATTTTCTGCATGAAATGCATATCGAATATTTGACGAAAAAAGAGAAATTTCCTATTTCCAACCTATCCGAAGACTTCCACGGTATGATTTTTCGATTTTGCTTTATGCAGTCGTATTCTGTAGTCACAATGTTAATTTTGTTTTTAGGTATCAATCGTACTTCTAACTGCACAACTAAATCCGACATTGAACACAAAGTACAAAGATGTAAATCCGGTTCCCTACTTTACGGTGGAGACTCAACAACTTGTTTTAGTGTTTGTTCCGAGAACAAACTCCGTAACAGTAACTGTGCTCCAGATCCAAATCCGTTTTTAAAATTTTGCGGAGTGTTGGATTCCGACGCGGACAGTTTAGGGGAGTCAAGCGGTTCACTGCAGCAAAATCCTTCCGTAAATTTCAATTCTGAACTTGTTGAAGAAGCCAGGCAAGTTAATGCGCGACGAAGTCTGTATTGTGGAAAGCTAATTACGTCATTACGCGATGACGTAGTACTTCAAAGTGAAATCGATTTCAAATATTTTTAGCTTTAAACGTGAATGTGTGACAAAGGGCACTTATTGTGCTTGCAGTCCGCTTAATCAATGTTTTAGCTAATTGGTATTATTGTTTCAATTGTAAACTTTTCAAGTATTTTTGTTCTTTGCTTCATCTGGCTAATTTGTTAATTAAGTTTTGTAAGTCACTGAGAACTTTTTAAATCCTCTTAGTCATTGTACATACTAAAATTTGGTCTTTGAATACTCCAGAAATAACGCAGCTCCACAAAGATGCAAAGGCTGTATGACCGTTTGGCGTAACAGAATGGTTAGTTCCAGGGAGTCGAACCGTTTATTTTTTCCGGTTCAGGTTCGGTTTGGGTTCAACAGCGGTTTCAAATTTCGGTGCAGTTCCGGTTAAGGTTCAGATAAAGTGAAACGCTCGGGTTTGGGTTCGCTCCTGTAAAAAGTATTTCAAAACCGGTTTATAAAGTTCCGGTTCAGGTTCGCAGTAAAAAATGGTATAATTATTCTGACACAATAAATAAAACGTACAAAGCAACTTTTCTTCGCATGGTCAGGTCAAGATAATGCATAAAATACTTCAAGTAAAGCCAATTTCGAGATAATTAAATTGTTACTATGCTCTGACACCAGCGGCCTATGCTTTGATAAAGAAACATATCTTCACATTGACGGGCCAATGTACTGCTTGTAGTGCAGTGCAAGTACTGTGTTTTGAATATAAGCCGCCTTCAAAGTGACGCGTGTGACCTCACGGAGCGAGAAGCTTTTTCAAGCGGTTCGGGTTCGGTTAAGGTTCGCAAGCACTCAAAGTATTCGGTTCAGTTCCGTTCGCTCTTAGCGATTTTGAAAAAAACGGTTCGGGTTCGGTTACGTTTCGACAAAAATAGCGTAAAACTGGGTTCGGTTCGACTCCCTGGTTAGTTCGTTTTTTTTTTTTTTTTTGTACAAGACAGTGAATTGCACCAACACAAATGCATGACGTGTTACCACCCTACGCTAAAATAAACGTGCAAGTACGGTAATATTTTCTTCCTCTAGATTTCAGAATCTTTTTAGGCGTTCGAATATTTTTCATCAATTGTGTACGCTATTTATCTACATCTTCTCACACAACCGATGTTTTTTATTGGACGGATTGAGTATAGAATTGTTCCTTGATTAAATTTTACCAAATGCTTGGAGTTGTTTGTTTGAGTTTTGAGAGCTGCGTGATGAAGCTACAAAATTTTGCGTTGCTTGATTTGTAGCGGATTTAGAAAATAGTTTTTTGGTTTAGAAACCCCTTGATTTAGAAAAAAATTTTTGGTTTCTCCTTCACGATCTGGTACCATGGTCTCGGACGTTATTCAAATGTTTTTTATTTCAGCTCCGCTACGAGCGCAGATGGGGATTCGAACTCAGTTTTTATACTTCAAAGTTACAAGGTTTTAGTCTGTTTGACTGGCCATTCGTGGGTTCCCCATCAGATCGGTTCGTTGTTTTATTGTGGTTGTGGAATGCTGTAAAAGCTTTTGTCTTGGAAGAAACATTTTTGTTTTGAAAACCACTTCTAGTGATTAAGAACAAGCGGTTACTTTGCGTTATATCAGATGTTAGTAGCACGCTCTGATTTGATACCTTCTGAACATTGCGCGCCTGCACGTGTCGATTCAGCATTTGTTATATTATTTCCGTATGGCGCTTAGTTATCTGCTTTTGCTTATTTCTGGAAACACTTCCGTGTGCTAAATATGAGCAAAACACTTTCCACAAATTCTGACGCCAGTTCTCAAATTTTTCGATTCACAGGTGTGAAAGTAATAGAGAAAGAAGAATGCAGCCAACGGGACATAACTGAACAACTTGGTGGCTTCGATGACGGGTTTGACGAATAATAAATGTTTATTTATCGATTAAACCAAACTGACCTACTTTCGATCAGGCGTTTCATAAAAGGTTTCTTGTAAAGTCTGTCAGCGACATGGCCTAGCGGTAACGCACGCAAGTTGCAGATCCTACGTGACGGGTTCGATTCGCGGCTGGAGCCGATCCCATTTGGCATATGTAACGGGTGGCTGCTGACTCAAAGAGCGCAAGCTCTCTTCGCAGTCTCCCTCAATTACTGTGGAATTTTCGATTCAATGTGATATGAAAATAACCTCAGTTATTATAATTATCTTGAGATCAATCCGTCTAAATAGCTTGAGATTACCAACTCAGTTTGTTTAATCCTCTGTGTAAATAACGCAGCTTGTTACACTTAGTGGTGTGAGGCCCTTCATTTTGTCTGTGGAAAGTTAAAAATGCTGCCAACACAAAGACGTAAAAGTAAAAAGTTTGCAGAGATGTAGTTGTTGGGAAAAGTCATAACAATGATTTTTGTTGAATAAAGGCAACTCTAGTTCTGGAGCATTACTGATAAGTGTGTGGCTTATTTGGCGCAACCACATTTAGCATGGAATAACTCGGATTGGAGACACTTAGCTTTGGCTCTAATTCAAAAACTAACTCCTAGCTGTAACCCCCTAACTCTACCCAAACCCTAACTGTAACCCCAAAACTCTTTCCTAACAATCAGTTGATGATTTTTTCATATTATCGTCTTGTCACGAGAAAGCGACCGAGGCGTTATCCGTAAGATAAATCCAGACTAGCTTAGTTCCAAAGGCGCAACAACGAGATTTTTGTTGGGGTTGAACCATTGACCTTGCGATTATGGCTGTCGTAGAATGACGCTCCAAACCACTACTCCACGCTGTCAGTCAGGCGGTCACGGGCTGTCCCGCGCCAAGGCGGTCGCGCCGAAATGCTCTTACTTTCCTCGAACATGTAGAGTCAAAATGATAGAAACCTCTTAACGCGTCTGCCTTTAATTGAGCCAATGTATTTGCGATGTAAAAACGTGTTGATAAACTGGAGTTTGATTGTTATGTAGTCTGACTCTGATAATCAACTTTTCTACCGCATGTCTTTTGCTGTGAACTGGTGTAATTGACCCGTTCATTCATTGCAGCCAAGAACCTGACGATTGGGATTACAGATTCGAATTGTATGGTCATGGAGCAGGAATGACTCTTTCTCCTTGTAATAGGTAATGTTTTTCGATGAATACAACGGTTTATGTATGGATCTTCACTAAAAAAGTTTCATGTCATACATCCGGGTTTTTTATTTGATCTCTGGAGCAGAGGTGTACAACGGAGCCGGATCCGGATTTTAAAAACCGGATAATCCGGCTGTTGCTTCGAATCCGGATCGGGATTGTGATTTTTTGCTTTTTCCGGATCAGGGTCATCCGAATTCAATTTTGGATGATAACCAATGATTTTAATAAGCTACTAGTGGTCTAATGGGTATATATGTAACTTGTATGCTATATAATACCAATACAGGATCGGAGTCGGATTCTGTTTTCTGAATTTTTTCGGATTCGGATTTAAACGCTTCGGATTAGCATTCGGATTGAAATTTTTAGGACACCTCTGCTCTGGAGCCCTTGCTCAAAATTGCAGTACAATTCGGTTGACACAACTAACTGCTTATTACATCCAAATTGCATGATACAAAACTTTCGTGCTCAATTTCGGTTATATATAAATTCTTTGGTTAGCTTATTATTGAGCGTATATTTAGTACATCCAGTTTTGATACTTTATGTAGCTAAATTTTTCTTCACGTAGTAAGAATACAGGCAAGTTGTACCGGAAAAAAAAATCCTCTTCTGCCTTGGTGGTAGAGTGTTTATGTTGCTGGGTATTGGGACTACAGCAGACCGAACTGGTTTTCAGAAACTGGACATTCAGAAGAGTATTGTGAGAAAAAGTAGATAGCTATCGATTGTGGGCAAACGTTATTGTGCTTTTTTTCTGCTCAATAAACACTTAAAATACTTTGAATGTTTCCCCAGTTAGTTTCTTCAAGGCACCACCGCTTGTAATGCACAAATTTTGCTGGCCCAGGATAACTGTTTTAACTAAGGTCTTCTATTGACTTGTTATTCTCTCAGCCGTGCATAGAGGTGCATTTGTTTCTTGAACGTGAAATGTCAACCATTTTGGCACTACTACTTGCCTGGGGAAAAGGATCTGTCTCTTTTTATATATGGAAGTTCAGTTAAGATTTGTTGCTGCATAGTACTATACTTTCTTCACCTGGGTAAATAGTTACATTGGTAATTGATCAAAAATTAATCTGTGGGATTACTAAGTAAGAAGGATTATTGAATGAATTGCGTTGGGATGGTGATGATTTTGCGCTGCTTGTTTTGTTTAACTTGGACATATTATAGTACCGTAATTTTGCAACATTTAATAATTTCATTAATTTATAAAGTCTTGTCAATCACATAAAGGTTAAATTGCTCATTGCGATAGAATTGTGTGGTAAATCTTGGCACAATTTTGCATGAGTCTAAATTTTCCGTTTGACATAGTATGGTTTCTTGGCCCATTTTCTAGTAAGAGCGTTGAAACTGATAATTTTATTGATTGTGAACCGATAAATTTAGGGCACCGTTCGACTTCGCTTGATTCTGTCATCTTCAAATTTTTACTACTTTGATTGATTCTGTTGTCTTGAAAAATTGCGTATATTTACGATAAAACTCAAATCTCATTATACTCGTGGTATTACACCGAAGTAACTAGTGGCGGGGTTTATCTTCGCGGCCCGGCGTCTTGGCCACACGGCTATGTTGGAATAAACGTGGCAGCCCAGGCGAGCCGTTGACGGCTTTATATCCAATTTGATAGGTTCGGGAATCGAACTCAAGATTTTCCGCGCCTGCAGCGTTGTCGTTACCTCCACTACACCAACTGTTGTATATTTCAGATATCTTTATGTAAATGTTCGAAGATGGGTTGGTGATTGGAAATCGGTCAACCCTGAAGATTTTTTTAATACTGCTGTATCCAATGAAATTCAACTTCTTGTCTTTGACCTAGTTAAAATGGAACAGGTTGGTTAAGTGCTTGTGTCTTTAGTAATTTAAAAACGATTTCCGTAACGTTTAATTTTGTTTGCCTTTTAGATCGATATTTTAACTCTTTGGTTTCCAGACACTCTACGCGCTGACTGTCCCCAGAAACTGGTGATTTTTAGTTAAATTGACTGTTTTTACAATATGCAAGAATAATGCTATTTACGGCTTACAAGCAACTGCAATCTACCTGAAGATTTTAAATTTTTTTGAGTTTTCAGATAAACCTAAAATTGTTCTTCGGACATGCGACCTCTTAGCAATACAAGCCTAAAAGTACCGTGCATTTTTGCAAGCCTTAAAATTTTTACCAGAAGTGATAAAAAAAATGGCGTATTAAAAAAAATACTCGTGCATTAACTACACATCCCACCTTATATTTGGGAAATAACTTCTCAAGTAACTCTGCTTTGTGTAAAAATTGCGAAATTAGACCTAACTAGTCAGATACACTGTCACACCAATGATCAAAACATTGTACTTTGGTAAGTATTGTCATTAACATGAAGCATAGATAATATCTGCAAGAAGCAATGTCTTGACATGATAGATGGACAGAATTCTTCTTTTATAGTACTACTTTGGTTCCAGTAATGACTGAAGTAACTATGTATGGCTCTTTAACAATGCCTATATGGAGGCAGATGCCACAAAAAATTTCGAGCTCAGGTATAGAATCTGATGTCAAATTAGCCAATGTTCCATGAGGTGAAATAACGGTGCATTGCTGCATTTTTTGATCTGCATCTAAGGTGGTTTGAGTTTGTAAGTTTGAAAAAAAATCATCAGTTAAAACTGCATGCAAAATACCAAGAAGTGATATATCATTTGAGTAAGAAAATTTGATTCCCGGAAGTCGTGAAAAATTTGGTAAAGCTGGAGCAATGTTAGGGTCATCTGGCCGAGTTTGTGGTGCAGAAGATGCCAAAGGTATATATATATTGTGCTGTTGGCAGTCAACGAGGTCTACCACTAGCCCAAGATGGTGAAGGTGGGTGTCCAGCTCTTCTACGTTGTGACATCGACGATCGGATTCCAGCGGGAGGCATAGAAGCATGAGTATTTGTAGCACTGCATGGAGAATTTCTAGGTGGCTGCTGCATGTTCGCAGTGACATCTGAAAATTATTCAACATTATATGACAGGCTGTAGATGCGAGTGTATGCATTGTCATTGAGAAATTGCAGCAGTCAAAAATAGTTGGAACATGTTTATTTGGTCATACAATCAAGTACTTAGCCTTGGGTTAAGTTAAAATAGCATAGACTCTTAACTTTACTTTTTAAATTACTGATTCACTTTAGGTAGTGTAGGATAATTCATAGGATTTGGTAACTCATCGATATCATTGATGAATGTCGAAGATGAGGAGTAAGAAGATTATCGATCATTAAAACTGTCATCGAGATTACTTCCACTGCTTACATCTGATTTCTCTTGCAAGAGAATTTCATCAGGACTATTAATCATTGTTTAGCCTAAACTGTTAATTTCTTTAACTAAATTATATTAGTTTAAAAAACAGTTTAAGAAATCGACTTTTGGTCAAACACTGCTTTAAATTATGCTTTTCTTAACTCTAGATTTCTCATTCTAAAATGCGTTAAATTTAAACCCTATCAACTGGTACTTATTTTTAGTTGGTCTAACAAGTTTTTTGAACAATTGTTACGGAGTTAGAGTGCTTCCAAACGAAAATATCGACTCTAACGCTCAAACAGTCATATGAGGTTTCTGGTTTCTCGGGGCAGTTTGGCTGCATACTCATATGAGGTTTCCGGTACGCAAAGAGTTGGGCTGTTGGTCTTTCTGTTTTGAAATTTGTGGCTATCTATCAACCGTTTTGACGCAATAGAGTGTTGCAAATGGTAAAGTCAGCGGGTCTGAATGACGAAGAAGATACATTCACAGAAGGCCATTGAAAGTTTTTACCAAATGTGATCTTAAGCGTGAAGTATTTAAAGAAATTACTGATTTTACAGGTATCTATATTGACTGGTCACAATGCAGGGAATGAGCTTTTTTTCTTTCATCTTTCCTCGGATGATTACTACGTTGCAAGGTAAGGGCTTTCATTGAATAACGATAAACAAGAGCAAGATCAAAAATCGTGTATCTTACTCGTTTGCTTGAGCGCATTTGATTCGACTAGATATGGTGATAACCGGAAAGCTGCACTATATGATTCCGGTTCAGCGTTAATTCTGATCATTTTTTTTACAGTGGTTCCGGTGACGATTGTGGATACATATGGGATCGACATTACGGCACTCGCATTGCAGTATTACCACATGAAAATGTGGTCAATTCTGTCGCTGTAAATCCACGCGATCCGTCCATGGCTGTATCAGTGAGCGATGATCATTCAATTAAGATATGGAGATCAAAAGCGTTTAGCAGGTAAGCACAGAAAATAAGCATCAGTTGCGTGATGCAGCAACATTTTCAGCGACGTAGCTCAGCGTTATCGCACGCAGATAACAGATTCTACATGACGGTTCGATTCACTGGTGGAGCCGATCGCGTACCACGCATACGGATGCCTGCATACCCGAAGACGAAGAGCGCAAGCTCACAGTCTCCCTCAATTACTGTTCAATTTTCAGTTGAATAATTTGTAACCTCAGTTATTTATTGTATTTGTTTAATGCAACTTACCATTTTGGGGTTTTCGGAGAGAGAGCAAGCGGTTTGTTGAACTAGACCTCATTGTAGTGAAATATAAGATTGTTTTTTTTTTTTCGCTTTTAAACAGCGAGTATTTGGTAGCACCATTGCATGCTAATTTTACTTCAACCGATTCGAAAATACCTTTTGTATGAAAAGTTGAGCTTATTTAAGTTCTTTACAATGACGGTGGGAAGCAAAATTAAAATTAAGAACGTACTAGCCGAATGGCGTAGCGCTTAAAGACATTGCTATTGGCATGAAAGCTTGTGGGTTCGATTGCCGGGCTGCTTAGTGCTCATATCGCACACACTGTCGCCAACCGCTCGCCACTGCTGCGACGTTTCTTTGTTGTGTTGCTCAGGCGCTTAGCCGCGGAAATTAGCCCCTCCACTCGTTACTCGCTTGGGCGTAAAACCGTGACTATAATGAAGATTTAATTTGTAAATTATAACTCTCGTAGATTCCACGTGCCAGGCTTCTTCAGAAATTGCGGTAGATTTTTGCACGTAGTTAGGATTGAATGTTCGCCGAAGCACTGACTTACATGACAAAGTTATTACAATCTCTTAACTTGCAGGTTACAGAAAAATGCCAGACCTGAATTGCAAATACAACTTCCTCCTCGTAGCTCGCAAATCCCCGAATCATAAATCTTCCATTTTCATTTTCGTTTTTTTATTTTTATGCTTTCTGGAGATCATTGTGGTACAACGCTTTGCTCTATTTCCAGATTGAAATCGCAAACAAAAAGGTTTTTGAATCGCAAATTCGAATCACATTTTGAAGACTGCGAAATAACATTGCAACAAAAGAATTTTTTTTAGGTCTTATTTGCGGCTGTAAAATAACGGTAAAATTAAGCAGGGAGCAATTATTTTTTCAAATGGGCCTTATTATGAATACAAGAAAACTCGGAGGACCGGACATAACTGCTGAACTTCGGTCTGATAAAAGTAATTGTATTGATATTAAGGCAGTGAATTGCATCGCTTTGTTAATCAGTCCGCAAAGTGTGATTTGATTCCAATTTCCCAATGGTTTTTACAATTTTATCGTAGTTAAAGCGTGGAGAAATCCTTTTTAGAATTGATTAGGTGTGAGTTTATCGGCATAAATTTCATGCAATGTCTATAGTATGTACTACAGTGTTTAGCACCCCATGCACTTATGATTTTTGTTTCGCGTATATTTTTTGTGGCAATAAAATATCCAAGTGTGTTCTTTTTTCTGATGAAAGTTTTATGTCATAAACCAGTGTTTCCCAACCTTTTCACGTCACTGACTAACTTTTCAACAGTTAATTCTTTTCGGACTTGTGGAGCCGGCACAGGAATCACGCAAGTTAGCGAAATATTTTTATTGCCCGCACTCTCAAATTTTTAGTGGAAACTTTGTCCCTTAACTTGCTGCACAACTTCGTCAAGATGGTTTTACGGTCGTCAAAGTGCATCTGAGTGGGTCGCGATATTTGCTTTTACCTAGGAATTGCTGCTGAAAAACTACAGTACCTAGTTGGAAAGGGCAAAGAAGCTTTTGTTGCGATCAAACCAGGGCTGCGACCTCGATCGATTTTTACCGAGTTAAAGGGATATTTGCAAGTTCGAGTTCAAATAATTTTGTTTCTCGAGTTCGCAACCCTGACGGTAAGCCTTTTCATTAACGCTGCCTGGAAAAAATTTTGGTCCTTCTAATTTTTGTTCTGACTAATCTCTACATCTGCTTCGTTAATGTTTTGTGAAATATGCTTTCAAGTCAGATTAGAGTAGCGCTAGAAAAATAATAAAGGTGGCTATTTTCACAATAATGGTTATTTTTGCGAGGATTTGAACACCTTATTGAAAAAATATTAAAAGGGTTCAGAGAACAGTTTTTTTTGTCAGGTGCTCCTGTACTTCTTGGGCAACACATTTTGACCGCCAAACTTATGTTTTCTTCAACACGTAACACAAGCTGCGCCAAACTTGCTTCAGTCTTTCTCTGCCGTCTCCAATTAAATTCTCGGTAACTTCTTTCAGCACCATCTTTAACCCATTTATACCTAGCGTCCTATACGTAGGACACCTACTCAAACTGAAATTGCGCTTCGCACATCCCGTTTATGGAGGTAGATGAACTTTTAATGCAACTATGAGTATTTTTTGCGGAAACTTCATTTTCATTTTTGAAAAAATTATTTCTAGTTAGAATATGGCGTGCTTTTGAAAACGCGCAATTTTGCTTCGGCCAAAAAAATGAAGGTGCACTTGGAATTCTTTAAATTATCGCATTATAGCAAATAAGTTTGGAAAAATTTTTGTAGTATTTATTCTATATATAACCGCCATTTCTAAAATAATTTTTGCTGTTTTATTTTCTCTACCGTTTTCGGTATATTTTGTTTCAAATATCGGTGTCCTAAATGTAGGTCGCTAGGCACAAGCGATAGCAAAATGGCGGTCCCGGCAGCGGCAATGATTCTTACGCTGTGCGAAAGCAAGCGTTAGATTCCAACCGCAATTGTTATGCTAACACTCCGATAAGTGGTAATTATCTGAATAATGACATCATTTGACATCAATAAAATTATTTTTCATCAATTGTCAAGCATTTTTATTGACCTTACAATAAAGCTGCGTGCAGTTTTCAAAGTTGATTGTCTTCTCCAATAGTTCAAAAGAATACCGTACCTACCTAAAGTTACATTGAATTTCGTAATTATAAGAGCAATAAAGAATTATTTGCCATCAAACCTTTGATGTCAAATACGTATTGTTGATATAATTGATTTCAAAATAATTTTATTGTTCTTCTACAGTAATTATTTTAATAGTACCGGAATTCTTTTGAACTATATGGAGAAAAGAAAACAACTTTGAGATTTGCATGCAGATTTATTACAAACACTGTCATTTAGATGGGTCACGCCATGCCCATTGCCATGCAAAAACCACTACAAGATGTGAAAAATGTGATATCGGACTTCATGTAAAATGCTTCAAAGAATATCACATTCGGTAAAGACTGTAGGTTATTTCAGTCATGCTGTTGCTTAGGATTTTGTCGTTTAGTGCAATCAAAACTTCAATGAAACAAAATATTACCAGCTTGTTTTGTAATTCTATGCTATCAGCATACTTATTACCTTGAAAGAAACGACCAATGGAAATGCCGTAATTGTATCGCATCGCAGTCAAGCGCTTTGTGCGCACGCGCAATTTACAAATTTTTGATAACGGATTTGCCTAGCGTCCTATATGTAGGACGGCATTTATCTCAAAAAGTAGACACCCTATTTCAAAAAAATAAATTTTAATGAGATATTTAGGTCTAAATTATGCCGCATATAAGTTTAAAGATTAAAGCTGAAAGTATTTCTACTTTCGGCACAAATGGGTTAATAAAATGTCGGTAAATTCACTAGATCGAATCCCTAACTTTTTTCAGCGCTACCCAACTCTGACTTAATGAAATATTTTACGAATCCAGCCGAAACACTGAACACAAGATTGTTAAACAATGTTGCAGACTCAGCATCGAACTCTACGAAATTAAACTTGCGTATCTTACTGCTAAAACCTAACACTTTCTTGACTTATTTATGGGGGTTATTACAGGATTTTATGCGTTAGCGAGCGATTTCTCTCGCTAATTCTCCTCGGAGGAGAAATTCTCCGAGCGGCAGCCGAGATAACGTGCTCGCAAAGTTGGGATTACAGGTTGCGCTCGCAGAAAGAGCAGTTACTCGGTAAAGCCGAGTGTCTCGCTAACTGCTCGGTATGTATAGGCTTGTTGTGAGGTGCTGGACTGGCAGCTGCTGTTTGCTGGCTAACGCCTAGTTTAGTGCCAAAACTGTGCTAGTATTACAAAGTTAGGATGGTTTTAACTTAGTTATAGGTAAGAGTGTATGCAGTAATGGTGTCTACAGATGCATAGGCTTGTTGTGAGGTGCTAGACTAGCAGTTACTGGCCATGGCCTCACACAGTTACTGGTGGAAGATACCATTACTTCATACTCTCCGACCAATGCTCCGACTAAATCTGCAGCCAACGCATGCTTGCAATAGGCCTACTAGCACAGTTTTAGCACTAGACTAGGCGCTAGCCAGCAAACAGCAGCTGCTGGTCTAGCACCTCACAACAAGCCTATACCG
Source organism: Trididemnum miniatum (assembly GCA_964006365.1). Lineage (NCBI taxonomy): Eukaryota > Metazoa > Chordata > Ascidiacea > Aplousobranchia > Didemnidae > Trididemnum > Trididemnum miniatum. Next base: position 13,315,843 of record OZ023234.1, on the reverse strand, counting down.
GTTCATATGTAGACACCTATACATAGCCTACACTCTCACCTGTAACCAAGTCAAAACCATCCCAACTTGGTAATACTGGCACAGTTTTAACACTAGACTAGGCGCTAGCCAGTAAACAGCTGCTAGCCTATTAGTCTTGGTTTGATGTGTATGTATTTGTATATTGACTATGCTTTGCATTTCTCTTTTTTGTTTTGTTTTTTTTATTTTTGAAAGTTTGTTTTTTTCCGTTGACATATGTCATTTTTGAGATAGAGTAGCGACTTGAGCCTTTGGTTCTTAATTGGCATGCACGAATATGCTTGAACTTGAATCCACCATTTCCCAACAAGCCTGGGAGTTGCATAAAGCTCTAGTTGTGTCATAAACTAGGTACTAACTATTGTGCATAAACTATGACCTAAAAAACCGCGCTCTGCCATGGCTAGTTGTGTATGAAATAGTCGCTCGGTAACTAAACGTGCTCATTTTTTTTCTCGCTACTTGCCGAGAGAGTTCGCCAGCTCGGAAAATCCTGTAATCCCGAAAAACGCGTTAGCGAGGAAAAATTTTTTACCGAGCAGTTTACGAGCTCGCAAACCGCTTAACGAGCATCCTGTAATAACCCCCCTGTTTAGCTTCAAAATACTCCTACCACAACCAAATTTTAACTTAGTAACATGCTAACAGTAGCAGGTGAGCTGGCTGCTGCATTGCTCTACGTTTTGATTGAAATGTCTCGGAACACCAATTATGATGCAATAAATAAGTTTCAACGGTACAACGCAAATTTAAATGCAAAATAATGCAGTATCGGTACCAAAATTGCAACTTTGCAATCGTTCAATCTACAACAAAAAATCAAAATAAACATATGTTTTGAGAGATTTGAATTACTAAATTTAAAGCTCTCAATTAGTGAACTCGAACTCGATTGTTTTTTGTCGAGTTCAAAAAATTTTATTTTACAAGTTAGAGTTCGGCAAAAAACGATCGAGTTCAAGTTCGAGATCGCAGCCCTGCGGCAAACACTGTTCAGATACACTGGATTCCTTTGACTGGACACTTGACCAAAACTGAGTTTAAGAAACACTTTTATGTTTCTCATTCCTCAGCTGTCGACTTTGCGGCACCACCAACGCAATGAATTTCTTGATGAATCTGTGGCGCTGCCAACTCCAACGGAATTCGCACCCAGTTAAACGCTTCGTGGGAAGGAATGTATCTATCCTTTGTAGGAAAACTGTGCGGATACAAATGAAATAAGGTGCTCAAGAAAGATTCCACAAACACTTTTCAGATCAAATTCTTCTTCCGCAAATGCGTTTAAAGCGGGAAAAGCAGCAATTCCCCACTTTCTATTCGATGCATCCACAGTTTTATTTAAGCTTGGAATGAAGCAATATCTTCCGATACTTTCAAAAAGATTTTAGTTCTTCCCTGCATAGTGATGTTAAGCTTCGTTGCCGCCTGATGCAAATACTCCCAGCCGAACAACAGAAAAAGATTGTAAATGCGAGACAAATGCTTCAACATTGCGAGAAAATGTATGTTTTAAAATTTAGTAGTGTGACTCCACAAAGTAAAGGTATCGCGCCAAATCAATTCATTTCCATGACACAAAAGCGCTGGGGGTAGCGTTGAAAACCAAATGGTCACCTCAGTCTACCGCACCCCAATGCAGCAGCTTACGATTCATGAACAAAAAGATGAAAAGAAAAAAACGCCATAAAATCATCGGCATATGACAGAGTTGTCCATGGACCGGAATAGGAATTTGTTCCGGCAGGAATACGTAGATTTTTTAGGAACAGGAGGCGGAATGGAACTTTTTTGTGGCTTACAGGAACAGGAATTCCCGTTGACTGTTTAAAAAATGTTACGGAGCTCTTGCCTTGATTGTTTGTTTCAGTTTTCATCTTTATGCTAAAAAGGTTGTTAACTCGGTATACATTTTGTGTGCATGATAATTTTTCGTATTGGTATTGACGTAATCGGTATTTACCGGGCACTAAAAACAATCGTAAACTGAATGATGACACCTTTTGCTATTGTTGTAGATTGGGAACATTTAGGAATTGTTTTTTTGTGAAATTTAGGAACGGATTGAAATAGGAACAAAGGCTTTAGGTTTGGAATGGAGTTAGGAACTAAACTCTACGTTCCGGACAACTCTGGTACATGATGGCATAACTTCAATCAGACTTTTTAGTTACAGGTCAACTTATAATCAATAGGCCCACAGCGTTGAAAACCAGCATGTAATAAAAATTCCAAGAAATCTATCTAATGCTCAGTAAATCAAGTCAAAAAAATTAATCAGAAGTACAATACGTTGAGAGCAGTGTGCGAAGTGGAAAATTTTTACCGGGAGGGATGTTTTTGTCAACAATTTTGCCTGAATTCTAAACCCAAATAACACGAGAACATTGCAAAAATGGTATTGATTGTTCATGGGGCGTCGTCATTGGTCAACGACCAAATTATAACAGTGGCGGAGGGCCTAGGGTAAAGTAAGGTAGTTTGATGCGGAAGGTAATTTGATACACTGACCCCCCAGAGATATTAAAAACAAAACGAATGAAATACCGCTATCAAGTGATAGCTTAATTCACGTGTTTTTATCCGGGTTTGTTTGGAGAAAGCTAACTGAAGATGAAAGAACTAAATTACAAGAAATGTGTTTTTTGTTAATTTTAGTAATTTTTTTGACAAAACTTTACCGTCTTCTAAAGAAATGAAAAAAAGATCCATTTGAATAAAACTGTTGTCAATTGCAAGCTTGTAGATAAGGTTTTGATGGCATGTATGTTTTGTGTTGCAAATATCTAAACAAGCTGAAAGTCAGCAAATTTTCACAATATTTGTAAAAAAGGTAATTTGATACACCATGAAAAGGCAAATTGATACAGAGGAGGTTAAAATAAAACATACTTAAAACTTGATATTTCAAGTTAGACTTCCATTGATAGTTAGCTCAGTGACTTTTTTATCAAACGAACGAGTGTGACTTCGTGTACATATGCTGTGTATAATTTGCTCATCTTCTATATTTATGTGTCAGTAATATTTATAAACGAACTAACTTAACTTTTCTCGTGAATGTTTTTGTTGTAGGCTATAAATTTCCCGCGAAATTCTGAATTTTCTTTTTTTCGTGTATTATACAAAAATTTTTGTCACGAAACTGTTTGAAAATACTTAGTTCTCATATTAATTTTTATTGTATCAAATTACCTTTAGGATGTATCAATTATTCAATTTACCTTTCGCGGAGGAAATACTAATCACTATTAAAAAGTGGGCAATACATCAAAGTTTTACGTGGGCTTTAAACGGAGTTTCTACTCCAATCAGTTTCCCGTAGACTGTCCAAAATGTCAAAATTGTATCAAATTACCTTCCCTTACTCTACTGAGTTTTTGCATACCACCAGCATGATGGACGAAAATTGTCAACGGGAGAAGTTCGAAACTTTTTTCGCTTTGTTTTAGGCAGGTTTTTGTTCATAAATGAAGCAAAGGTTTTAGGGGGAGGGCAGTAAGCTACCCCAGCGGGATCCCAGAAGCTGTAGCATTTTCTTAATTCATACCAGTACTCTCAATCTCAAATATGATCTAAAAAAAGTTTGGGAACCGCTGCTTTGACATATTCTTATTGCTTTCACCATGTTTTCATTAATGCTTATAAAAAACTGCTGACGTGTTTTGGTGTTGATGAAAAATAAACTGTTCAGAATCTGTGCAGTGTAATAGGCGCACTGTAAAGATTGTTTTTGTTTGGTTTGTGAATGAAGTCATAATGGCTTCAAGATAGGAAAAATTACTATATGTATAGGATCGTAATTTTTGCCGATATGTTTTTTTTTTCTCATCCCTTTCCGTTTTAGGGAAATAGTAACTTTTTGTTTGGTTCCTTCTGACACTACTACAGCAGCTTTCACTTGCATCCAAGTTGTTTCTGCGCTATCCAGCACTCACCTTTTGATCACTTTTCAAGAATGCTCGGAATTCTAGGTTTAATGGCTATAAATTTCGCTCTTCGTGTCGATCATAAGGTGGGCGCTGACAGCGTAGTTGCTTAGTGTCAATTTGTCTGTTTATTGCGTTTTTTTGCGTTTGTTTGTTCGCTTCTGCTTGTGTTTTTTTTTCTTGTGTCATGGCCATGCGTAGTTGCTTTCCTTTTCTCTCTTTGTCGATTTTTTCTTTTCGCATGCTTTAACGGTCTTTTCCGTTGTGTCGTGTCTTCCTTTTCTTGAGTTTTTTCTTTCTCTGAAACGCTGTCGCTCTGTGCTATATTCGTGCTTCAAAAATAAAAAAATTGATTGATTGATTGATATGCTGGAAAGTATCGCCGCAGTCCGTACCCACAGTGTACACGTAGGCTATACCGGTAAAAACATTTGACTTTTTGCGATTCTTATCACTGGGGAGGACGTTTTGGCATCCCTCCAGGACAATTTTTTCTTTGCTTGGGGGGACAACAATTTTTACTGGGGGGACATAACTCCCCATCCCCCCTACCCTATACTTTTGAGAAATATCTCTCCATAACTTTAGACAAATGTGATGAAGCGTTTTTCTCCCTGTCTCCAAGCCAACAAAAGATTGGAAATAAACACTGCGAGTTTTTTGCCTTGTGTTGTAGGCTAGCTGTGTACTTTATCAAGCTTTAGAAAACAGTTGTGGAAACAAGTAGGTAACATGTTGCTGTTAAACTTAAACATAAATTTAGCGAATTCCATTTTTATCTTATCTTCAAGCAGGGGCGAATTTAGTGGGGGGGATGTGGGGATGCATTCCCCCACCGGCCATTTTCAACAATGCTTTGGCTGAATAAAATTTTTCCATAAGTTGAACCTCTTCATAACAGTATGCCTGAGTCGCCTTAAGCACGCATAATCAAAACTGTGCGAACAAAATGCATTATTGGTGAAGCACTCAAAATTACGGGCCAAAAATGTAAACAAAATTTGACTGAAAATTGTTGAAAAAGCACTAAAATGGCCATTACAGTATCCCTGAAAAAATTTCTGAATACTCCCCTGATGTGAAACATTTTCAAAAGGCTTATTTACGCCTGTTTCCGGGTCTTAACGTCCTAGTATTTAGTTTGCATTCAACCTAATTCAAAATTACATCTCCCCACCAAAACTTTTTGGAACCTCTCCTGTCTTCAAGTTTTAACAAGGAACAAACGGAATACAGTGAATTCGTTGGATGGTGCAATGGGCGAAAAAGACACACTCTGAATATATTGTTTTGAAAAAACACAAGCTGATGGTAGTGGCTTTTGCTGCACAAGAACGCTTATAGAAACACAAGCACAATGAGCACTGTAATGGAAATGATTAATCACAGAAAAATCAGTGAGTGAAGTGAGAATTTGCGCATGGTAATTAAACTGTAAACGAAAAAATTCTATTGAGCTAGTATAATTACGTGACACTAATAAACATAGCCAATTAATGGTTTAATATATATTGTCGTAGGTGTACTTGCGAACTCACTCAGAACCTTCCGCGGAATCGGTGTGAGAAACAGACCGTCTGAAACAGAGCAGAAAGCGTTTTAATTGATCTGCGATCAACTGTTAAACTACACTCCGCTGTGTGACTTTCTGCAACCGCATTAATGCGGTAGTAAGATTTTAATGTGAACAATGAGTACGCGTCGATTTATAGTACTGTAGTTCTTAAGGCAAGGGCGCTGCTACTTTTATATTCCATGACAGTGTCAACGCGCGTTTGAACTGAAATAAAAAGTTTTAAACCGGCCGGTTAGCTCAGTTGCTAAGCACATAGCTATCGGTGCGGGAGGTCTAGGGTTCGATTTACGGGCCGGTCAAATCGCCACCGCTGAGACGTTTCCACTGTAACGCCACCACAGTGACGTTTCTTCAGATCTGTGTGGCCCAGGCGCTAAGTCGCGGAGGTGAATCCCGGCACACAATTCGACACATACCGCGAGTATAATAAAGATTTCATTTAAAAATTTTTCATGCATTGGTTTTTTTATCTCGCGTGGTTAATCAGCCCGAATCTTTTGCGTCATCAACGCGCAATAAGCTTTGTAAGCGCTAACTGCTTTCATTTTTATTCTGTAACACTGCTCAGACAACTGATAGTTTTCGCGTAGGCCTAATGCGAATTTTTCAGTTTGTAGATGATTGTGCTGGTCCTCGTTTTCCAAGAAAAATGCTGAATTTTTCAATTTGTAGATAATCGTGCAGTTTCTCATTTTGCTAAACACAGTTTGTGAACTTTTCAATTTGTAGAAAAATAGTGTAATTCCTCGTTTTGCTAAAAATAAAACTATAATCCTCCGGCTTTCCCCAAACTCATCGTTTTCGAAGCAATTACTGATTGTCAACATTTCACAGTAAAAGAATCTTGATGATAACCAGGTCATCTCTCTACAACATCTTGAAAAATAGAATAGCCTGCGCGTTATATACTGCCTGGAATATTAATAAAAATGGAATCCTTTCCGGTCTACATAGACAAACTCATCTTCTCGTGTGCAATTGTTAGCATTGTGGAAGCCATCGACACATCCTACTACTCCAGGAAATCCTGCAAGTTGGTAAAAATCTTTTTTACATGCGGCGACTTCCTCTCTGTTTCGCGGCATTTGGTACTTTAAAGCACTTGCAGTTATGACGTTTATGAATTGTGACAGCTGTTTGCGAACAGTAAGCTAGGTTGGCCACTACCAAAATATCTTTGCTTCAACCCTGAAAGCTTCCACTGCCAAGAGTTATTAAACGTAAAAATACTTTACAGCTCAGATGGCCGAGAGGTAAGAGCGTCCTCCTCGAGAGCTGTAGACTTGTTTTTGATTTTAAGTAGGGGGTGAAACCAATGACTGTAAAATTGGTATTCGCAGCTTCCCTGCTTGACGCTCAGCATTGTAGGGACAGCGTGAAGAACAAGCCGGAAAGTTTATTGGTTGTGCCGCTGGGAAAGGCACTTAACGGGAATGCCCAATTTTGGTGTGGTAGACAGATGGCTGGCAACTCCTAAGCGAGCTCGTACAGCGCATTGATCGCTTTCTCTTCATAGGAGGATAAATATGCGACTAAATAAGAATAAAATAAAATCTTCCTGGCTTAATTCGGCTGATCTGCGCCCTACTGGCTGTATTTCACGATAAACTAATGTGCATTCTTTTTCAATCTGTTTATGATTCATTCTAAACTCTTTAATTTGTTTGGTGTTTGCCATATCCCTTATATTACAGCTTCGTATGCGGCGTCGATTAAAGTATTTTCACGAATTATTTTTAAGGTGTTCTTTTAAAAGCAAAAGTTTTGCATGTTATGCCGACGGTCTACCTGCTGAAAGTGTTTTTTGTATTTTAGTCGCATATTTGTTCTCCTATTATATGATCAAACCCGAGTCTAAAGCTCCAGAGGCGGATGGCCATATCTGAGCTGGTTTTCGTAAAATATAAGCTACTCACAGTACAGCTTTGGCCTTTTCAAAAAATCTTCCACGAAAGCTACGATTGGTGTAAAGCACTCTTAGATTTTCTCGAAGTTTGTGACAAAACTGACAAAATATTTTTCACGAACACGAACGTACAATCAAACATAATCCAACTTTGTTCGTGCGAAGAAAGCATAGCCCTATACCAGATGACGCGAAGATTTTGTTTTTAAATTTTTTTCAAAAATTTTTGTTCGAGCGAACAGCATAGCGTGCCGTCCCTGATTACTTGAAATAACCCAACATTATGTAAGTATACTGTATGTTCCAAAACTTCCTTCACGATTTATACAACGTGCGTTGTAAGCAGTACATTTTCCTCAGCCTTGCGTTTGTTACGTCTCGTTCAGCTGAGTTACATACTGTAGTATTAGTGCAGCATGTCACGTAGGAATTTTTTCATTTCAATCAGGGGCGGATACATAACTTTTTGTGGGGTGGCTGATATTCGAAAACACGCTTATCTTGAAATTTTGAGCGCCATGTAGTGTCGAATTACTACTGTACAAATACGTACAGCGAAAAATACAGGGGAACTTAATCCCTAAGTAATTCTCCTGTGTCCGGCGCTGTAAGTGATGAATCCTGCATGTTTATATCCGCAGATTAAGTGTGACCAATCAAAGTTTTGGAAGTGGCCCGTTAAATTTTGTGAATTGAGGCGAATTCATGAGTAGGCTATACAAAGTAACGATACTTTTTGTTTTAACAAACTTGTGCATTGTGCAATTGCGTTATTAATCCCTTCGAAATTTGAAATTGCTTACTGTGTAAAGAAATCTTTAATTCCAGGATCAGTACCTAAGCCATCCGAGGGATTACAGACAGCTTTCAGTCATCAAGAGAAGTCTCTGCGTGTTACTAAAACGATATTTGAGCCGAAAATAAATTAAATAAATTTCGAAACATGTGTGTAACAAGCAATGGTGGTACTTAATTAATAACAAAGCTTGAAACATTTAGTATTGTAGGCCTATGGTTCCGCTGGAAAAAAAATACAGTACTGTGGCAACATATTCTGTCATGATATTTTATCTGAAATTTTGTTTGCTTGTTTTGCCATTGTAACTGTTTGGTGCCCCCTTAAATTCTTGAAACACGGCTAGCCCTTGGCTGGAAAAAGCTAAGCGCCCCTGGTTTAACACTTTTCCTTATATAATGTGAGTGACAAAAAAGACCAAATTTTGATAGAATATAAGCTCATGTCGCAATTAATGTATTACAGAAGTTAAAACAGCGCGCTTACCGAAAGATTTAAAATTAGCGGGAAGCAGTAAAGAGTAATAGCTTGCGAAGAAATGTAATGTTAATGCAATAACAATGCCAGTATCTCTTGCGTATAAATGCGGTGCAAAATAATTTAACCCGCTGACGAGGCGTCAATAACCATCAGCCTGTGTAGAATGTTGGCTCTCCAGTAGAGAGTCTCCACCTCACAGAAGTCTACTGTTGATAAAATATTATACAGTAAAGTCATGCACAACCTAACGTGTTTTTGTGGGGCTCGCAGATATCAGAAAAACCATAATAGGCTAACCTTATTAATCAACTTAAAAAGCAAACAAGTTTGAGTTTCGTTCACGCTTGGTAGATAATCTTGATTATAATTGTTTTTGGTCGATTTTTACGCAGTGGCGATACTTCATGTTTGAGAGGCTATCCATGAGTGCGCACTACAGAGTTGCCTGATTGTTAGGCTACTGAACATTGTAATAATGAATTAATGATGATTAGGGCAAGATTTTGTTGCACTAAAGAATTAAAAAAGTTGCGTTTATTTTCAACAAAAATTGCAATTATTTTTAACGAGAGTTGTAAAGTTATATGAAAGAATATAACGAGCGTTGAATACAGTAGTCAAAGTTTGTGTCTATTATTGACATGAACATGGTTTGTTTAGGCTACATACACTGCTAAATATTATTTCCAAACATCGTCCTGAGTAAAGTGACGGTCTTAAGCTAACAGCTGCTTTGCCCAGCATGCTGAAGCTCATAATTACAGAATACAGCGAGCCTATTGTTACAGCATAAATGACGCTGGAAGACCTCATTCATTACGCTTTGTGTGACAATTGCTGCGTGCATTAAAACAAAGTAGACGTACCTTGGGATGTCCATTTCAGAATAATTAAGTCTTCTAGAATAATTCCGAATCTTTTTTTTTTTTGCATCCAGAATTTCGAATTTTTAACCGAATCCTAAATGTATAAAATGGCCGTTAGTAGGCTACTATTTTGATATTAGTTCAGCACGCAACCGCTCGACTACTGCAAAACAGAAAAAGTCAACTATTTG